>CM076570.1:1323648410-1323819553 GCA_034641835.2 Pinus albicaulis
ATGGAATAGCAAAGCAAATAAAGGATTGAACAACAATTCTGAAATAGAACAGCAAGTCTAAAATGGAACAGCAATTGAATAACTAAGTCCCGCAGGTTGTAACCAAACTTAATCTATTAACTCAAATGCATTCTTTGCAATCAAATAACATTCTTTCACTCTAAAAGCAATTCACACAAATCACACTAATGGAACAGCAATAACTATTAATGAATTATGGAACAGTACTGATAAATCAGAAACGCGCACAACACGAACGTTTAGTATAACAGCTCTGTAACAAAACAGTAAGAACATGCAATTAACTCTTGAAAGGATTAATAACTTGATGCGGAGTCAACACACGATTCTATCTGTAAAAAACCTCAATGATTCAATCTTTAACAAAGCATGTAATATGAACTTATAAAGCATATCAAATTACCAAATAACAATGATAAACAAACCACACAAAAGTCAAGTCGTAATGGTACAGAAGCAAGTGTCCTTCGGGGCCGGGCCCTTAGCCTCCAAGGATACACCGCTTTAAGTTAATCCAGACGCAGAGATGAAATAATCACCAAGCTTTTATTAATGCATCGGTCAAAAATACATTGAACCAGTTCTCAACGAGACTCAATAATCAAAGTTGATGTTTTACAGAAAATTACATAAAAGCGTATCCTATCTATCAAGCTAACAGTGTTGTCCCTTTATATAAAGGTGATGGCGGAGATGTCCAAGTAACATGATAAATAAAGCAGCGATCCCTCAGGATCGAAGATCCTGAGGGATTCGCCAAACTGTTAATTCTTCATCCTTTCCTTTCTTTGGCGCCGAGCTGGTGTCTTCTCCTTCTTTTCCGAGCCGATTTGCTGTAATCTATTTAGCCTTGTTTGCATTCGGTTCTCGTTCAGAGGGACAGCAGTTATCTCGACTTTGTCCTTTCCTTTGGAACGGAAATTCCTCGTTTTCTCCTTTTCCTGTACAGAAAATAACCATTATCAGTGGCTAAGTCTTGCATATCAATTCTCACATGTTTTGTTATGGTTCCTTATTACTTTCCAAATTCATGATACAAAAAGGTTCACAAATTCTATTAAAAAGCCACTGAAATAGTCATCAAAAGCATACCCGGTCAGTAGAATGTCAAGGTGACAGTTTTCAGTGTAACAAATTGCCCCCTAAAGTGAAAAGTCTGTAATAGATGAAGCTGTAGTATGTCATATATGAAGAGTGCAGTACTTTATCATTTCAAAGATCATCCTGTGGACACCCCAGTCGGTACCTGTAAAAACATTCAATGCAAAATATATACATGTATATGTCATCACTGAGGTAGGCATTCCCATACTCAGATAAAAAACTAACTATAAACTAACTGAAATCGTTCTGATACAGGAATGATTTTGAATACATCATAGTACAAATATATGTAGACACAGAATGGACGCGGCCATCTGTTTATCAAAAGTCTACTGTATAGATGACAACAAAATTCCTCGCAGCCTGGATGGTGGAAACTAGATCGAGGGTCTTGATTTCCGTATCTCGAACCAGTACGATTCTATCCATGTGAATGAATGTATTGAAGTCGAACATGGTAGAAACCACTTGATTACCAGTCAATGATGTGAACTGTTAACAAGTGTGAGAGAAACCACCGGTAATGTCAATGGCTCTCAAAGTACTCAGTACAATCCATGAAATGTGAATGAATGAGCTGAAGTCGAACATGTCACGGAGTCATTCGATCGAAGGTCATTAATGTAACCTGTCGTCGAAAGCGAGAAACCTGCCATTGAGGCATGCAGATTTCAAGGTACTGACGATTTCTGGATCAACTTTCTAGATAATGTGCTGATGTCGATAGAAAGCGATCTGTCGTAGGCAAGCCCACAACACGAAATCATAGATCAAGTTTTGAAAATATGTTGGCAAGGACTGACTCAGGGATGGTCAATGATGGATGACAGATATTTTGCAGATGAATGGTTTTATTTGAGCTGTTCTCTTGGACACATAACGACACTGCAGATGGCTTGGTGACAATTGACTCAAAGCTAATACCCAGAAACCGGCTGAAAATTTTCAATGTGGTTTGATTAACTGTTAAGCAAAGGATTTCCCAACCCAGGTGAATATAAGTGTCGTGTCCAAGAGTGGTCGACTGAGTTTTCGGACAATTTTAAAATATAACAAACATGCTCATTTTCTCTCTTTTCCCCCACCATTTCTGGCAAGTACCTCTTTATTTTTGACAAGCTTGAGGAGGATAACATTTGCTTGGTTATAAGCTCACCCTTCGGATGAGTCCAACTTAGTTTAAAATTCGAACCCTAAGAAGGAGTGGTTCGTTCCTGTTGAAAATTAAACAGGCCCTTTACTGTTAAATTTTAACGAGTCCAGTATAGGAGAAACTCGGTGTTTTTCAGTTTTAGGGAGTCAGAAGAAAAACTTAAGAAAACTCCATGGGTGTTCTTTTTCGTAAATTTAGTCTCTCGAGCCCGAAAAGGGATAAAATAATGCGGGAGAGAACTCTATTGACCGTATTTAGTCAACGTATACCTTTTTCGTAAATAGTCCATTTCAGTCCGTAAAAGGGGTAAACTTATACTGAAGGGACGACTGTTCATTTACTTTAACGAGTTTGAATAGTCAAGTACTCGACAATCTTTTCATATTTAGAGAGTCTGAAAAGAGCTTAAAGAGGACTCCAAGGTTTCGCTTTTTTGTAAAATTTTTGAAAGAGTCCGAAAAAGTGATAAAAGTATGCTCTTTGTTGAAAAATGATTATTTCACCTGAAAAATCCTGTTTCTGCACAAAAACTCAAAACATTACACATACCTGTTTAAGATAAATAAAAATGTTTTCAAAAATATCCCTTTTAAAGTGAAAAATAAATAAATTTACAATTCATTCATTCGAAAAAACTTATAAAAAGGACTTTTTCTATTTCATTTTTACCGTTCAGTTGCAGAGTGAAAAAGTAAAAAGCTTTTGGATAAAAAGTTCCCGTGAAGATTCTGGAAAATTCAACCGTTGGAATCGAAAATCGTCAGCCCCAGGTAATCCACGACCTCCTTATCTTGCTTTTCATCCGTTTAAAATTCGTTTTTAGGCTTTAGTTTGATTTTTAGGGCAAAAATAGGTCAAAAAATGCGCCCGCGGGGTCCGCAGGCGAGACACAGGTTGCCTGCGGACCCCGATTTTTTCTGAACTGGAAAAAATCGGGGGTGCCGCACCCGACACACACCTTGCGTGCGGAGCTACGCTCTGTTTACAAAGGGCGGGTGCAGTACCCGCGCGGTTAAAATTCAAGCATAGTTTTCTCAAATTTCTGCCAAAAGTTTTCAAATGAAATCATGCTAATATGCCTTATTTTGTGTTGCAGGATTAACAAGATGCTTATTTGGCGAGAAAGGGAACATGAGGAAGTGGATGAAGCTGTAATACTCCATTTGCCCACACAAAGGGCATTAAAAGCATGCTGCTTATACAAATTCTGGGCCATCTCTGGCATGAGGGCACAAGTGGAACTCTTAACATGGTTGGTAGACAGATGGCATGTGGAGGACCGGTGTTTCTTCATTGGTGGCCACCGGCTCGAAATTGAGCTGGAGGATATATACTTTTTGACTGGTTTGTCCAAGAGGGGCGAACATGTATCTTTGTTTGGGACTAGGCCAGGTGGCCAGACTGTCGCTAGTCTTCAACTCGAATTTTGCGATGATCAGGCAGATCCTCGGGACAAACGGATTGACATAAAACATATCATCCGTCCTGAACTGAAAGTTATAGCATTCACTGTTACCAAACTATGTGGGAGTGTCGCGCTGCATGTAGCTACTGGTTCCCAAATGCGCATTGCTGTGGACTGTTTTCGTGGCACCATCTTCAACTGGTGCGAAGCTGTGTTGGCAAATATAAAAGGCCAACTTACTAGAGCAAAAACCGGGAAACTAAAAAACTTTGGATATGGTTCCATTGTCGTTTCTTTTGCTTTGGAGAGGGTCCCTCAGTTAGCTCCACAGAGTATTTCAGTTGATGCCGGTCGACTTCGAGAACCAAGAATGGTTCGCTGGTCCGCGTTGATGGCTCGTCATGCTATCGAGGGCGCTGAGATTGTACGATTCCCTGCTTCATATTTTCATTGGCTGGATCGCCAACTTTTTACGATAGAGGATTTTCCATATGCAGGGATAGATTTCCGCGGAGATAGAGAGATGTCTCTCCCTGCAGGGGAACAGTGGGACGATTCAGGTAAAACATTCTTCAACGTTTGCTAAGTTCTAAATTTTTTAATTTTTTATCGTCTTAGAAAACTAATAACAAAAAGTTTTTTAAATACAGATGTGGGTCCACAACGTCCAGCTCATCTCCAACCTTTCGAGAGGAGGCAACCAGTTGCGCCCGCACCAGCCCCAGCAGGCCAATCAGTAGAAATTTTGACTGATTTGGAACATCATCTGGAGCACTTGACTCTAGACATACCAGAGATGAGTATAGATGATATTCCCCTCAGGCTTCAAAGATATGTGATTGGAGTCCCAGGACCTTTCAGGAGGTTCCTATGCAGGGTAGCTCGAGCAGTTGTTTCCTATCGAGATCATCATCAGTGATGAGATGATCATGTAGACTCATTTTTGTACTTTTGTGTTACCATTTTTCCGATCATAAGGTGTTTCCAACCTATGATCGAAGACGATGTATATTTTTTGAACACACTCCTATGATATATATCACTATTTTTGACGGCTATCTGCATACATAAATGAATGTTTTTTGTTTTACTACTTTTAATTATTGCAAATGTCTATTTATCATACTAGAAGCAATTGAATCTGCTAATGTATTTAAACGTCTTGGAATATGCTGATATTCAATGTAATCAAACTCACGTTCCAAGAGACGAACTCTCAAAAATAACCGTAATAACACAGGATTTCTAATGGTATAAACCCTGTTAAGCTGTAATACAACAAGTTCAGAATCCAACCTTACAATCAAACTCCGAATTCCAAATGATATGGACTCAGATAATAACTCAATCACTGCACTATACTCGGCAATGTTATTTGTTGTTTGACCAAGGCTTACCCCATGCATGGATACTAACTCGTCAGAGGGTGAATAGATAACTCAGGCTGCGGAAGAAATGTTACGTGTACTACGACAAGCACCATCAGCAAAACCAATGTAGGTTTGAAGAGACGTCGACATCTGCAATATCAAGAGTAAAACTCAGATAAGCAGTCATAGTGAAAAACACACTTCTAAACTAGGCACACTTTTTAATCTAAAACACACCAACAGTAAAGAAATCTAAAAACTAACAAAAAATCTCCATACCTTGTTTAAGCGTAATATCTCTTTAGATAAAGCCCATTTCTGGGTTTATCTAAAGGGACACCATCAAAATCCACTAACTCATAAGCCCCTTTTGCTAACTTTCGTTTCACAATGTAAGGACCATGCCACATAGGCACGAATTTTCCAGCTCCTAGCTTATCGTTAGCTTGATCATAGAGTAAAACTAGGTCTCCTTCTGAAAAATTTCGAGGGGTTACATTTCTATCATACTGAGCTTTTATCCTTTTAACATGAGCCTCGTTTGCTATTACAGCACTTCGCCGATTCTCATCTAATTGGGCTAAGTACAATAAACGTTTTTCCTCTTCAGACGTAGCTGGAAGTAATTCTATGGCTAATTTTAATGACGGTATTTCGCATTCAATCGGTAGCACAGCTTCTAAACCGTAAACTAGTTGAAAAGGAGTGAAAACCGTTGATGTTTTGACTGAGGTTCGATATGCCCAAAGCGCTGAAAATAACATGGAATGCCAATTCGTTTTATGAATACCAATGATTCGTTTAATCATGGTGACTAGAACTTTATTAATAGCTTCAACCATGCCATTTGCTTGTGGATAATACGGAGTGGAATTATCGTGGCGTAGGCCAAGTTGTTCTGTTAATTCAGTCATCATGATGTTCCGAAAATGACTTCCATGATCTGTAATAATAGCTTGAGGAACACCAAACCTAGCAATTATGTGATTGAACACAAATGTTGCAGCAGTCTTGCCGTCAGCTGAATATGTAGGCATCGCCTCGGCCCATTTCGTAAAATAATCTACAGCGAGAATAATATAGGCATGCCCCCCGGCCGAGTGAGGGTTACATGTGATAAAATCGATACCCCATTTTGCAAATGGACCAACAACAATTATAGGGTGAAGAGGAGCGGGTGGCGCGCGCATCTTTCTATAAAAAATTTGACAGTTGTGGCATTTCCGAACCGCATAAATGCAATCTTTAAATAATGTTGGCCAGAAATACCCTGCACGCAATATCTTTTGGGCAGTGGCATACCCGGACATATGACCGCCACATGCTCCAGAATGACAGTCATTGAGTACCTTTTCAGCTTCTTCATGAGTTAAACAACGTCGGAAAACAGAATCCGCTCCTCGTCGATAAAGAGTATCACCAATGATATTATATTGTTGGGATTGGAAGCGTATTTTCCGTCGTTGAGTTCGTGAAATTTCAGGCTGAAAAGATTGGGTTTGGAGATATACAATAATATCCCCATACCATGGATCAAGCGTACTGATAAGAAACAAAGATTCGTCCACAATGGACTCTTCTGCCACTGTTTCAATATCAGTAGAGGGAAAATCACACATTAGTTCCGCAAAAACCAAATATTTCTTTGCCTTGGATTTTTCAAATTCCAAGTCAAATTCTTGTAGGATAACTATCCATTTAGAATATTTGCCCCCTAGCAATTGTCTGGTCAAAATATACATCATAGGGTTGCAATCAGAAATTACTGTGGTTTTACGTAATAATATGTAATGTCGAAAACGTTGGACAGCTTGAACAGCTGCCAAGGCCAATTTCTCCACATGTGTATATTTGATTTCAGTCGGATTCAAATTTCGACTAAGATAATAAATCACATGTTCGTTGTGAGATTCATCCTCCTGAACTAGCACCATCCCAATAGTGGAATGAGAAGCAGTGAGATATAGAAAGTAATCCTGGTTGTAGTTGGGAGGATGCAATAACGGTGCATGGGTCAACGCGTGTTTAAGTGCATCAAAAGATCGATCAGCGACCTCGTCCCAAAAGAACGGAATATCTTGTTTCAACAACCGGGTAAAACCCTTTGCAAGCTCGGCATAGTTCTGAATAAATCTACGTAAAAAGTTTGCTTTCCCCTGCAAACTCTGGAGTTGGCGCAATGTCGAAGGAGGAGGCAACTTAACAATAGCTTCGACCTTCGAAGGATCAACACGAATGCCTGATTTTGAGACAACAAATCCCAGTAAACGACCCGATTCTACGCAGAAGACACATTTATGCGGATTCAACCTTATCCGATAATGCCGACATCTCATAAAAATTGCTCTTAAATGAGTGGGATGATCGGCCCTACGTGATGAATGAGCAGGTAAATCATCAAGATATGGTTGAACAATGTGCTTAATGTCATGAAACGCATAAGACATGGCCCGTTGAAAAGTTGCTCCAGCGTTCTTAAGTCCAAAAGGTAGTTTACAATAGGCAAATGTTCCCCATGGACAAATGAAAGCTGTTTTAGATTGATCTGCAGGGAATATGTTTATTTGATTGTAGCCGGAAAAACCATCCATAAAGGAAAATAGTTCACTTCCAGCACAATCGTCGATTATCTGATCGATATAGGGAGTTGGATAATTGTCCTTTGGACACGCTCGATTAATATCCCTATAATCGATACATACTCTTATTGTTCCTTGTTTTTTAGTCACAGGAACAATATTCGATACCCAATCCGTTAAGGGAATTGGATAAATAAATCCTGCGCGAAGTAATTTTTCAACTTCATTTTTTATAGCAGCAGCTTTTCTAGGATGTATTTGACGTAATCGTTAATGAACAGGTTTAGCATCCGGGTAAGTCTTAATTTCATGTACTACGATCGATGGATCAATTCCTGGCATTTCTTCGTAAGACCAGGCAAACACGTCACGGAATTCTTGAAATAGGGCTTTATAAGTCTGAATTTCTTCGTCTGAACAACAAGCACCTATATGAATGTTTTCAATTATTCCTGGTTTTACTGAAATGTCAATTGGAACCGTTCTAGATATATTTTCTAAATTTAACTCAGAATCAGGATTTTTAAATGGATTCTGAGGTTCCTTGGCATATTCAGCAATAAAGATTGAAGCGAAATCATTTTCAAAATGATCTAATTCAGGTAAGAATGAAGACCTATGATGGAGATCTTCCCATGGTAAATCATCAACAGACAAAAACTCACGAATTTTCTCATCTGTATGAACAATTTCAGGAAATGTCGTTGCATCTGAACTAGAAATAGAAAGTGATTCCTCTTGGACCCCATTCATTGGATCGATTTTGGTTGAAAAGGTGTTGGAAAAAGACTGTACAGTCTGGTACGCAATTTCAAATGGACTCAAAGGCATCACGCCATCAAATGAGTCAATCTCGGATTCCGAAGGTAGTATCCAAGGATCATCAGTCAAAACTGTGTCTGACGAAATCATATGAATAGTTGCTGTAGAAGACGATACGTTAGGAGGAGGAAAGGAAAAAGTTCCTAGTAAACCAGAATCTTTAATCAAACCTACTCCAACATCCTTATAAGAGATAGTCGTTTTACCAACATACTGGATTGTTTCTGTAGAGGCTGGGTCTGAAGAAAAATAAGTTAACTGATCTATTGTCACGATCCTTCCTTGATATGGAAATTTTATAAGTCGAAAGACCGAAGAGACAACAGCAGTCATAGCATAAGACCAACTACGACCCAGTAGAAGGTTGTAATCTAGAGGGGCATCAACCACCTCCACATCTAGATTAACTATTTTCCCTTCAACCCCTATGGGTAAATCCTGCAAAATACCATAAGGTTGAAAACCTCGACCATCAAAAGCTTTTAGAATCGTCGGAGATTGGTTAAGTGTAGGAGAACCAAGAGATTTCCAACACTGAAGCGACATAATACACGTTGAAGCTCCCTCATCAATCACAGTCCGAAAAATAGATCTGTTTTTGACTAACACTGGAATCTGGAAAGCCATTTGATGAGGAAGACGTGGTGTACTAGTTTCTAAATCGAAGATTATAAGGTTAGAATCATTAACATCAACAGCTCCTATGGCAGACAATAACAATTTACGCTGTGCTGGACATGACTGCAGCACTTCCAAAGCCGACATTTCTGAAGGAGAAATAGCTAAATCTTCAACAATGTTGTAATTCTGAGCAGCTCTCGCATGTGGATTGAAAGCTGATTTACGAAGAACACCTTTAGTAGGCGGCTTGATTATCAATTCTGGATTTTGTTTCTCTATCTGTAGCGGACCTGAAACAGGAGGAGTTGTATTTGATGTGTTGGCATTGGAAGACTCTCCTTCTTTGCCATCAACGGGATTCTTAGAACCGTAATCTTGCGATCGCGTCGCAACCCTTATATGAGACATCATCATAATAGGCTCTTCTAAAGTGGTCGAGGAAGAACCAATCATCTTACTATCTTGAACTGGAAAAGGATCCTTCAAGACAGCGGGTTGTTGCGATCCTTTAATGAGTTTCGTAACCTCTTCTCGATATGGGCATTCTTTTGTGAAGTGATCTTGTTCACAAATGAAGCAAGGATAACGAGGTTTACGTTTCTCATCATTGGATTCTTCTCTATCTGATTTCTCTTTCGAATTTTTCTTGTTTTTATTCCTCCCTTTCTTTTTACCACCGGTTTTTGATTTTGCCGTAGATGTTTCAACGACATGAATAGCGGCAGAAACTTCTTGAGAGGATTCTCCCTTCAGGGAATCAGGTAAAGTTATGATTGGAGAAGAATTCTTTGAAGATTTCTTCTTACTTTTTGAATTAACCGTACCAATCATACCGTCAGCGGCATGAGACCCTGAAGGAGGAGCAGCAATTTGACCTTGTTTGGGTAAATCTGGAATTTTTTCATGTAAAGTACCTGACTGCGTATAAACGAGGTCTAGGTACTGAGCCTGAGCAATTACTTGCTCTTCAGTGACAACACCAGCCTTAGCTACATCTTCAGTGATCTTAGGCAGTAATGATTTTACAAACCACTCTGCCAAAATTTGATCCGGAATATAAACCTTCACCAATCGCCGTCTACGTCGCCACTCATGAATATGATCAGAAATATACGTGGACGTAGATTGTTTTAGTGAAGTTAATAATTCTGTGCCATTGTCGTATCTGACAGGCAACTGGAAATGAGTTAAGAAAGACGTTGCTAACTGACTGAAATTATGAAACGAGCCTCGTGCCAACTCAATGTACCATTTGGCTGCAAGACCTATGAGTGTCCTTTGGAAAAGACGTAAGCGAATCGAATCATCAACAATAGAATTAGATGCACACCAAAGGTGATAAGTCATCACATGATTTGATGGATCCTCTCCTGACTTACCTTCAAATTTTGGTATGTCACTGGGCAACTTATGAGGCATTGACGGCCAGTTCTGATAATAGAAAATAGGATCATTAGTAAGGCGCGTCAAATCTGGTAAGCCCAAAGTTGCGATGAACGGTAACTGACGGTTAGGGTCACGAAAACCTTGAGAAGCCAAAGCAGATCCAGGAGGCGGATACCCAGGATAACTAGGAATCGGATTAGCATTGGGTATTGTATAACCTCCTGGATAACCGGGATGAATCGGACCATACTGAGGTTGTTGATAAGTATAACCAGGGTATGGTTGATAGCTTGGATTCTGAACATAGGGACCGTATTGCGGCTGTCCTTGGTACGGTTGATAAGTAAATTGAGGTTGACTCGTAACAACTGTACTTGTACCGGCTTGTCCTGCAGGCATCTGCACTGTAGTCTGAACTGAGGATCCTGAATGAGGTACAGAGACTTGAGGGATTTGCCCAGATACAGGGATAGCCGAACTCGGGGCTACAGACACTCCAGAAATAGGTGTAACAGGTTGAACAGACGTTGCAGCAGTTGCAGCAGTTTGGGGCGGAGTCTGAGGTGTACTAGGCCCAGCCTGCTGAACTGAACTAGGTGCGGGAGTTTGAATAGCTGGCTGACCAGGTTGCTGAATTGAACCAGAAACCATTGGCTGACCAGGTTGATAAGGTAACTGCACATTAGGCTGCAAAGGCTGTTGATATTGGGACGGATCCCACACCATCATTCCGGGGTACTGTCCCGTAGAAGGTTGAACGTAAGGACCAAAACCTGGTTGAACGTAGGGTTGATAATAAGGTAAAGTTACGGTTCCTTGAATAGATGGTTGACCAGAAGGCTGCTGGTATCCTTGTATTGGGTACTGCCCTTGAGGTTGATAACCTTGAGGCACGTACTGAAGCTGGGGTTGTTGAGGACCTTGAGGAGCATATTGAGTTTGGGGTTGACCTTGAGGAATGTACTGTCCTTGGGGTTGGTAACCTTGAGGTATGTACTGTCCTTGGGGCTGCCCCCCAAAATAATATTGATCCACAGTTTGTCCTGAGAAAAAGCTACCTTGAGGTTGAGCCCTGGGTGGTAACTGACTACCTTGGGGTTGCCCCCCAGGCGGTAATTGCCCACCCTGAGGTTGCCCCCCAAGTGGTAACTGAATTCCCTGAGGTTGACCCCCAGAAGGAAACTGACTGCCTTGAGCTTGAGGATTAGGAATATTACCGGACATCATAAAAACTTGCTCTGCGTTCGACGTTTCAATTTTAAGTCCACCAAGACCAGATGATAACACATTTTCGACAGGTTGAGGAGTTGCTCCTGAGAAAGTACCAGACAAAGACTGATATCCCGCAGGAACAGAAGGACCACCATGTAAAAAAGATTCAGGCGTTTGCGAAAACATGGACGACTCTCCAGCCATAATAGATGACGGATAGTAACCTCTAGGTGTAGGATGGAATGGAGCTCGAGGTGGATAAAAAGTAAGACCCGGATTCTCTAAAAAATCAGTTAAAGAAAGATACCAGGGATTAGTTCGAATAGGGCTGTAGAAAATGGATTCACGCTCCCTAAGATTTAACGATTGAGGGGATTTGGGAAGAGATATGTCTTCGTCTGGATTAGTAAGTTCTTCTATAGAAATTAGCCCAGAAGGAAGATTTTCAGTAATGATATTTCTAACCCTTGGTGAACCTAGATCGCTAGAAGTTGGTGAGATAAATCCTGAAGATGTTTCTAACACAGAAGATTCAGTTTCGGGCTCAGAGATTTCAGGTTCGTCAGATAATTCTCCTGTAGGAGAAATATTTTCAGTGACTTCAGAAACTGAAATCGGTTCTTGAATATATTCTGTTGTGGGAATTTGATGATCAGGATGTATCACAATAGCAGAGCTTTCAGCTTCTGTTGATCTAATTCTACGGCTATCGTGTGGTACCAGAGCCCGAAGCCCTTCTAAATGACCTGGTGTAAATTCAGGGGGTTTCCCTTGTATTCTCCGGGATTGTCTTGGCAATTCCGCCACGATGAAAAATTAACTAATCACACGCAAACAAAGAAAAAATTTCAATGAAAACACCTAAAGTCTCTAAGAAACAAACAATTGAATCATACGCTTAAAAAATCTAAGAGTTCAAACCACACACAAACAAGTAACTTTCCGTACTAAAATCACTAGTTGGTGATAAAATCCAACTTAGTAGAGTTTTAACACGAAAAGAGCGGTTGGAACAGTTACCCCGACAACCTGCTTAATGAAACAGACTGGCACAAGTTTCTTCACATAACCATCTCGAGTGAAGAGAACCCCCCAGAGAGTCCAAGTGAGTCTAGTCGACGTCTGTTCCAGGTACGGTGGGATCTTCCCTCCACCGTCACCTTAGGAAAGAATCCTAAAGATTGCTCTAGGGTTTTAACTGAAACAAATATGCACAGGGGAACGGTCTACGATCCGACACACACGCAAGAGCGAGTAACAAAGCTCCAATCCCCTTGAAGGCAGCAGACGAGAATCCAAGGTTTACAAACAGTGACCCCCGGAAGAACAACCCAGTATTCTGTCAAATCATTCTAGTTTTAATACGTGTATATCTTCTATCGTTCCCAATGAGGAAGGATTGATTGCCCCACTGGTTCAGATATGATCTCGTGCTTAACTCCTTTAAGAGGAGCTTCCCAGAGCATACATGCAACAACTGGAATTCTTCCTACCGCAAGATATATCTACTTGTTTGTTTTATCTACCTTGGAGAGTTAATTACTCCCTACTCCAAGATACTAGCCTAAGCTATGTTGGTGATGAGAGCCCTAAAAATAAAAAGATTACTAGATGAATTTTATTTAAGTGTTACTTTTAAGAGCTGTTTCTTAAGTCAAATGGGCGCGGAAATGAAACTTTGTATGATGTGAAGACTCGACCTCCAAAAACACTAAAATGCACCTATGATGATATTCAATTCTTTTTCCTTCAATGAATTTTCTATCTAAAGAAGAGTTAGAGAATGCAACTTTCAAATTTCTTCTTCAAACATGAAAACTAAGTGAAAGAAACTATTTTGTCTTTTCGTTGAATTATCAAAGCTCACAAGAAAAACTATTTTCTTTTCCAAACAAGAAGCTACAAAACAATTCTTTTTCGAAAGAAATCTACAAAAATTAAAACTATTCAAAACTATGAAGACTAATCTTAAAAAACTAATCTAAATTGAGTCAAAGCTTTTTAGAGTTTTTTTTTTTATGAATGTTTCTCTTAGTTATTCAGCAAACTAAGAATCTATCAATCAGATCAAAAACACTCAAAATATGTTTTCCAAAACACTCAAAGAATAAATGAAATTCAAAACTTTTCAAACAAGTTCTTTTCGAAGATTTGCAAAGAAATCAAAAAGGCTTAATTTCTCAAACTAGGATGTTTTCACAATGAGGTCAGATTCAATAGACAAAAAGAGATCTTATGTGATCTGAGATACTACAGATTGTCAAAAATTTGAATCACTACAAAGACCAAACAGGAAAAATAATCCAATCGGTAAAACTTCTAGAAAATCATTCAAAACACTGACACTGTTGGAGTTCATAAACAATGAATTCTTGATAGACACAATAACCAGTCTGGGCAGAAACCAAAGATCTAAAAATTAACCAGAAAAAGAAACCTAGAGATTTTTCAAAATTTTTACAGGGTCCGCATGTAAGCAGTGTTAACAGGTGCGGTCCCGCACTGTATTCTATAAAGAACGTGCGAAACTGCCCGCACTGTAACAGTTATGCAGAGTGCGGTCCTAGCAAAAATGATAGAAAAATCCAAAAAACTTCTAACTTTTCAAAAACAAAAAAAAATTTAAAGCACCCAGACAGATGTGAATCAATCAAAAACCAGAAAAATAAACCTTTTCTCAAGTCAAAAATCAAAGAGAACCAAGAACAAACAAAAGTTCTTCCCCAGTGGAGTCGCCATTTTGTTGTGTAGATTAATCCGTCTTGCGGACAAGACCAATCTCTCTAGTACAAAAGGTAACTAGCAACAAACAGCCAATTATACTAATCTCTCTCTAAGCATATGCAATTTATAAAAACACTTTACGGGTGCAAGGCCTACCTTATATCCAACGCTTTGCTTGCTTACTTGATTTTGTTGAAGTCCTTCCCGTGCACTGAAAGAACGTCCTTCGTATATTTGCAATCACAAACAAGGGAAAAGATTAAGCAGCACCTGTATAGACATTATCATAAATCATGCTTATCATAATGATCAAGGAATTTATGAAATAAACCACAAATTGACAGTTTAATGAGAGAAATGAGTATATTTGTATTAACTTTAAAGATAGAAAACCTTTACAACCTGTGCCTTGATGTTGTGCGGGTCCTCCCGGGGTCCGAAGCAGGAATCTCCTTTACTCTGACAAGCATTGCACTCTTTGAACTAAGACAAATGAGGATAAGTGATTTAACCTCACAGAAAGTCTAAAGTTACTCAAGTCTAAAACTCAACAGCATTTAACTTCAAATCTCCAAAGCTTGAACTCCCTTTGAGGCTACCCAAGGCCTCTTTTTATAGTGAAAGAGAGGAGGTTTCTAGTTCCAAATATGAAGGGATAGAATCCTCCTTCAAAGGGATAAGCTCCTTACATCAAGGGGTTAGCTCCATTTAGAGAGGGATGCATGAACCAGCTTCAAAGCGTATCCATTCCGAGAATTCCCGTCTAGAATCTTCTAGAATTCACCTGGAATTCACTTTTTAATCTTCATTTTCTCGCCTTTTTATGTTTTACAGAGGTCCGCACCCATTATACAAAGAACGTGCGGTATGGTTCCGCATGCAGGCTGAGCTTTAGGTGCGGGACCGCAGGGAATGCATAGAGAAAGTGCGATACCAATTCTTTAGGGGATTTTAAGGATTTTCTATAAAAAAAAAATTCAATCAGGGTTTTTCAACTTGTTACCTCTCTTCTCGCGTTCCACTGAGCTGACCTGACTAACTTCCTCAATTTTTTGAGCTTACTTCTTCAAAAGTCTGAGCTGTTCTTCAAATTCTGGGTGGGAGTGAAAATTCTGGATAAGCCTGTTTGCTATGTTTTCTCCCCTTTTTAGCACCTACTATCTTGGCATTCTTATTTTTTACTAAACTCAGGGTTTGAACATTAACTCATTAACTAACTTTATGAACTTAGAGTTTTATAAAATGAAAACTCAACGGCCAACCTTGCTTTTGCTTGATGTCATAAGATGAAATTGCTATGATGATAACGCAGAGAACAGAGTCTTACTGTCAGAGGCCGTGAGCTTGTTTGCAGAGTCGGAAGGCATGTTCAAATCATGAATACAGAGGAGCAATACTGATTTGCAGAAGCATAATCATGGTAGCACAATATACAAATCGTGTTGGTAATGAAATCATAGCGGATACATTCATAAGAAGATTTGGGTCAGAAGATCATTTTTGTAACTCTAGCAGTCGAAATGAATGAAATCATTTGAGGACAGGCGTTTTAACAAATGTCCTTCCATTGGGCGGACCTTTACATTGAGTGTCTATTAAGGTTGCTACTTGTTGGTACTTTGTTGGTAGAGATCAATTTAAAAAATGATGAGTTTATGAAAAGGTTTTAAGGGCGTAGGTAGAAATAGAAAATAGGAATAGGCTAAGGTTTATAATGATGTTATGTGTGATAGGGAAATGAAAATGAACATATAGAAATAGGCAGAGTGGTAATGAAGTGAGTATAGATGAACATTACAAAGAATATGGGTATAAGGATTATAAGAAGGCTTTTTGAAATTGATAACAAGCAATCATAATTATTATTTTTAACACAAATAATTTAAGAATTTTAAATGCTAAAAACAAAAATTTTCAATACATTACACTTGTTGGCTGACAAAATTCTGATTCTGCTTGTACAGGTGTGACTGATCTTCTTGTACAGGTGTGACTGATGTTCTAAAACAGGTTCCTTTGAAATTGAATATGACAGGTCCCTTAAAATCTGAAGAACCATGTTTGTGAAGTTTCTTTTATCTTTGGTGTTGATGTAGCCTTGATGATGTAGCTTTGATTAAAATTTTGATAAGCAACCTTTGAAAACTTGTTGAAATAGCCTTGTATATATTTGATGCAGTCTTCAAATAGGTCCCTCTGATATTGGTAATATTGACATAGCCTTTGAACAAGTCCCTCTGTATAATCATGTTGAAACAGGTACCACTGCATATTTTGTTGCTTGAACAGGTCCCTTTACTGATTAGAACAAAAAAACTCTTTGATTGAATGACTGAAACAAAAATTCCTTGAAAAATTGAAATTGAGGAGATGAGATAGGGAAAAACCACTGTTTCTTCTCCCCCACTAAGTCTTTGAATTTTCCTCAAGTCATTATTGAATTTGTAAAAAACAGTAAAAAAATAGAAGAATGAATTCTTATCAGCCAAATGATTGGTTTTCTAATAAGAATTCAAGTTTAGAGTGTGCCAGAGTCTGGTTTTCACATCTAAACCATTATTTTTTATTTTTGATATTTTTTAATTTTTTTTAATTTTTAATTTTTTTTTTAAGAAATTGAAATGACTAAGGTAGAGATATCACAGCTCAAGGCTGTGATATCTCAACCTCCTTTTTCTGAGATACAGTCTGAACAAAATCTTCCTTGCTGATGGGCTTATGATAGAGTTTCAACCTATGTCCATTGACAATAAAGGTGTTGCCTTCTCCATCAATTGTTGTTAATTTGACTGATCCATTTTCATATACTTGATCTATTTCATATGGGCCCATCCAATGTGTTGTGAAATTGGCTTTATGATCTCTGAATTTAGAGTCGAAGAGTAAAGCCCAGTCTCCTTCTTTAAATTGTTTCTTTTTAATGTGTGCATCATGCCACTACTTCCTTTGTTTCTGCATTAGGATTGTTCTCTCCTCTGCTTGCTGCCTCATTTCATCTAACTGGTTCAATTGCATAATTCTCTCCTTTTGTGCTTCATTGAGATCAATTCCTAAATCTGCAGCCATTTTATAAGAATGTATCTGAAATTCAATAGGAATCATACCTCTTTTCCATACACCAGCTGATATGGTGTAAATCCTGTAGTGTCTTTCCACGTTATTCTGTAAGCCCAGAGTGCATCTTTGAGCTTTTCCTCCCAATTCTTTCTATTCTTTGCTACTATTTTAGTGATAATTCCTTCCAAAGTTTTATTTGTTGATTCCACTTGGCCATTGGCCTGTGGATGGTAAGGTGTACTTTTTCTGTGCTTGATTTTATATTTTTCTGTGATATCTTGAACCAGCCTTGAAGTGAACTGAGTACCTTGATCTGTCACTATCTCCCTAGGTACTCCATACCTTACAAAAATTTCTTCAAAGAGGAAGTTTACCACTGTTTTCTCAGTTTCCCGGACAAGTGCTTTTGCTTCAGACCATTTTGTCAGGTAGTCAGTACATACTAGGATGCACTTTTTTCCCTTTGAAGGTGGATTGATGGGTCCTACAAAATCTAGAGCCCATTTTTCAAATGGCTCTAAATGTACTTGGGGCTGAAGTGGCATTTCATCTAAAGTTTTTGGTCTACCCATTCTTTGACAACTGTCACAAATTTTCACATACTTCTTGGAATCCTTAAAAATATATGGAAAATAGTAGCCAAGACTGAGGATCTTGAATGTTGTCCTTTTTGTTGCAAAATACCCACCACACGGTTCGTCATGACAAGATTTTAAAATATCAATTATTTCATCATTTATTACACATCTTCTAATAATCATATTATAACCGGTGTAAAATAAATCTCCATTAACCCATGAATATCTAGCACTTTGTTTGATGAGCCTCTTCTTCTCCTTTGTAGTAAAATATGGAGGTATTTTTCCCGTGGACAAATAATTAGCTAAGTCAGCATACCATGGATCTACTACTGAAATTGCAAATAAATTTTCATCTGGAAAATAATCTTCAACCGGAACAACCTCACCTGAATTCTGGAGTCTAGAAAGAAAATCTACCACCTAATTCTCCTTACCTGGTCTATCTAACACTGTAATATTAAATTCCTGTAGTAATAACAGCCATCTGGTAACTCTGCCATTAGTGATTGGTTTGTTCATTAGATATTTAATGGTAGAGTGGTTAGTATGTACAAAAACCTCATAACCAGTTATATAATGTCGAAATTTATTCACAGCGTGTATGATTGCAAGCATTTCTTTTTCAGTGACTGTGTAGTTTAATTCTGCAGGTGTTAGATTTTTACTAATAAAATAGATAACATAATTCAAAGACTCTTCTTTTTTGCCTAATGAGGCACCTACTGCAGTATCAAATGCATATGTAAAGATGTGAAAAGGTAGGGTCCAGTTAGGTCATTTTAAGACTGGTGTGGTTGATAACTTTTCTTTGAGTGTTTCAAAAGCTTTATGACAATTTTCATTCCAGTTGAAAGGTATATCCTTTGCTAGAAGCTTAAACAGAGGTAGAGCTATTTTACTAAAATGTTCAATAAACCTTCTATAATAGCTTGCATACCCAAGAAAGCTTCTTACCTGTTTTTGAGTCTTCGGAATTGGCAAATTGACAATGATTTGGATTTTTGATGGATCAACTTTAATGCCTTGAGAAGAAATATAATGACCCAATAATACCCCTTCATTTAGCATCATAAAACACTTTTCATTGCTCAGGGACAGATTAGCTTCAATACATCTCTTCAAAAATTTCTTAAGATTTTCTAATGAATGCTCAAATGAATTACCATACACTGAAAAATCATCCATATAAACTTCAACACACTCATGAACTAAATCAGCAAAAATAGCTAATACAACTCTCTAAAATGTAGCTAGAGCATTGCAAAGTCCAAATGGTAAAACATTATAGGCATAAGTGCCCCAGGGACAAGTAAAAGTGGTTTTGTCTTGGTCCTCTAAGGCTATCCTGATCTGGTTATAGCCACTGAAACCATCAAGAAAAGAGAATGATGATTTCCCGGCTAATGTATCTAACACTTGGTCAATAAATGGTAGTGGGAAATAATTTTTGAGGTTTGCTTTGTTCAATTGTATGTAGTCAACACAAATCCTCCACTTGCCATTTTTCTTGGGCACTACTACCAATGGAGATACCCACTGACTGTCAGAGATAGGATAAATAAAATTGACTTTCAAAAGTTTTTGTAATTCATCTCTAACAATATCCTGTAGGATGGGATTCATTCTTCTCTGTGGTTGCCTCACTGGTTTTATATTACCATCTGTGTAAATATGGTGAGTGCATGTTTCAAGGTGGATTCTGTGCATATCGGTGTAGTCCCAAGCAAATGCTTTCTGATATTTTCTCAATAATTGAATCAATTTTTCTTCCTGAGATAAGTCTAGGTGAGTGCTAATATTCAATGTTTTTCCTGGACTAATCTCTATGGTTTTACTCTATGTGTTTGTGATAGATTGAATGGGAATTTTTTTTTCAAATGATGTTTTCAAAGAATGAATGGTACATGTTTCTTTAAAACTCTGTGCTAAAAGTTCATCTGCAACATAGTATTGTTCATTTCTTAATTCTTTAGAAATATCAGGTTGAGAAAGGAACAATTCTATCAAATCATCATTATTATGTTCTTGAAAATCATAGATTTGATTGATGCTGAAAACAGACTGAACTTCTTCCTTATCATTGTATTTACCATCAAGCCATAAGTTGTTTTCTACTGCTGGTGATTGTGCTGATGGGTACAGAGTGAGTTGTTTCCTTTCAGTTCCTCGTGAAATGATCATATTACCTGATCTACACCCTATGAATGCATCAGCAGTTGCTAACCATGGCCTACCAAGGATGATAGGGTGTCCTCCTAAATTAGATTTTGGCTAAAGAACTAAAAAGTCCATTGGATACTCCCAAGATTCCAGTGAAACAATTATGTCCTCCAAAATCCCTTCAGGAATCACTTTAGACCTATCAGCTAGTTCTAGAACAATTGGTGTGTATTGCAAATTTGTGAGCTGCAGTGTTTTCATTGTTTCAAGAGTCATCACATTTATTTCTGCCCCAAGGTCAATTAAAGTATTTGGAATAGGTATGTTGTTAATGATTGTAGTGACTCTAGGAACACCAGGATCAACATACTTTTCCATTGAAATGGTGTTTGTCATAAGGCCAGCTAGATGTCCAATAACATGAATAGTTTGTGGATCAAGTCTTTTTCTTGTAGGCTTCCTGAGGCATAGTTCTTTGATTGCTTTAGTATATATTGGAATGTCTTTTATGGCTTGAAGTAGTGGAATTTTTATATAGACATTCTTTAGCTCATCTAAAACATCAAACTGTGGTAAAGACATGGGAAGTTTTGCTTGGATCAATCTTTCTGGAAAAGGTGGTGGATGCACTGGTTGCATTTGTTTATTTTTGATGTCATCATTTTGTTTCTTTTGAGTTGGAGTTTCATTTTCATTCTCTTTGTTTTCTTCTTGTTTTTTAGCTACTGGAGGTTCTTTTTGAAGTATCTTTCTAGACCTAAGCTCGATATTTTGTAGAGGTAGAGTGGGATATGATGGTCCATCATCTACACTGTAAGCTGGTCTATTTGCTCTATTATTTGGATTAGGTAGAGGTTGAGCAGGAATTTGAGTAGGTCTAGGAGGCTGGTTAGATGGAAGTTGTAATTGATATGGATTTATTGGTGGAGGAGCAGGCAATGTTTGTTGAGTGTTTTGAGGTTGATGGACAATTTGCTGCTGAGGATATTGTTGATATGTTTGAGGATACTGCTGATATGGCTGAGGATATTTTTGGTATGGTTGAGGATATGGTTGGTATGGTTGAGAGTATTGCTGAAATGGTTTCCATTGTTGCTGTGGGTAAGTTTGGTGTTGCCATGGCATGGGTACATTCCAAGAATTCTGAACATACATTTGATCTTGTAAAGGAAATTGCAAAATTTGGTTTGGAAACATACCTGGAGGTGGAGGTCTCGGTTGCCATGGTCTCTTGGCGCCCATGAAATACACATTCTCCATATCTGCGTTGGATTCCAAATTACAATTCTGCAAAATCTTGATTTTAGAGCAATGAAATATATCATGATTTTCAGTGCAAAAGGCACAGACTTGAACATTTTGAATGTTTTCTAAAGGGAAGTCTTTTAAAGCATGTTTCTTCCGGCACTTTGGACAAAAGACAGCCATTAATTGATCTTCCTCTTCCTGTCTTTTCTTTTCTTGTAGAGTGTCAATTTGATTTCCTAAGGTACTTAATAGGTCTGTTTTGAATTCTTCTAATAAGTTTCCTATTTCAGCCCTTGTAACACTAGCTGAAGCAAATTTTGTGGCTTTGGATGATATGGTTCTTTTTCCATTTCTAGCTTTACTCCTAGAATACTTTTCACATAAATCAACAATCTCATCGAAAGGTAAGGTGGAAATATCACCTTTTCCCATCAAATTAAGATCATCTAAGTATTCTTCTCAAATGCCCTTCAAAAATATTGTTCGGATCAGATCAAGATACATGGTTCTATGTTTTGATTTTTGTAGATTGTAAACAAATCGTTCCAAATACTCCTCTAAGCTCTCATCCTCTTGTTGATTCATTCTAAAGATATCATCTTTAGAATCTCTTGATCTACAATAAGGTTGGTATTTCTTTAAGAATATTTTTCTCATGCCATCCCAATCAGTTATTGCATGTTCACCAAGTCCCATGAACCATCTTAATGTCGATGCTTTTAATGTTGCTGGGAAGAGTCTAAGCCTATGGGCATCATCTGTGTAACCATATGTTTGGCATACTATGTCAAATTCAAACAAGAATGAATCTGGATCTTCTGAAGCCATGCCATAAAAGTTTGGTAGCACAGATGGAGGTATGTTTTTCATTTTTATTTCCTCATCATTATTTTCTCCTGGTTCTTGAATGGGAAATTTAAAGGTTGACTCTTCCTCTTCTCTTTGATCTTGATCTTGCCTTTGTTTCAGTTCATCCTCTCTTTGTCTTCTCCTTTCCTCTTGCCGTCTCTCATATTCTCTAAGTTGTTCAGGAGTAGGTCCTCTTGCTGATCCTCCTCCTTCCTCAGTCATTTTGATAGGTTACTTTGTTGATTTAAGTTCTTGTTCAGTGTCACTTGTTTCAAAGAAAATTTGTTCTGTTGGTTTTTCTCCTTCTTGAAATTTTTCAAAATTAATAGGTTCAAGGAAAGATTGTGGAGTTGTTTTGCTACTTTCTCTTGTTATAGAGGTTTCAAAGAGATATTTATTTTGTGCTTCGTATGCCAATAAAATTTGTCTCTCTATGTGTGTAAGTCTTTGCCCTGATTTTTGTTTATCCTCTAATTCTTGTACAATGACTTTCCCAGTTGGATTTGTGTGTTCAATCCTCTCTAAAGGGTCTGCTCCTAGTGGTGGATTAGTTCTTGGATGGGGGGTTTTTATGAATCTACCTTTATCATCTCTAGGTCTAGACATAAGTAACCATGACTTCCAAAATGATGAATTGAAATTAAATCTGTGTTTTTGTTTTTTTTGTTTTTAGAAATCCTCTAGTTGCGCCTCCCCGGCAACGACTCCAAAATGTATAGACCAATCTAGGGTTCTAGATTAGATTCAATTTATTGTCAACTAAGGTAGGTAATCTTAGAGGCACTTTTCTAATATTTATAGACCTAAAAGGATATGTTCTATCTGTCTAGATAAATGTTTATTGTGACAGGCTCCAACACTCTTTTACAAGAGATAGAAATGTGGTTCCTTTTCACACTTGAAACACTTATATCACCTAATCTAATCTATTGTTCTAAAAATAGAGTGCTATGAGTCTGAGTTTTCAATCCTCTTACAAGGCTATAGTTCACAAAAACTCTTTCAAAGTAACACACTAAGCATACTAAAAATCAAATTCATAAAAACAGAGATCACAGAAATGATTTGAGATTCAATACTTAATTAAACCTCTTACAAGGACTTGTTCATTAATTTTGCAATTGAATTCTCAAATTACTACTATGAATCATAAAATAACAATATCGAATAAAATCACAAGAACTTCTAGTTAAAATTGATGAACTCAAAAGCATGAAAATGAAATAAAATGCTAATCAGATCTGAATATTAAATCTTATGGAAATGGAAAGAAAGTGTACCAACTTCACATGGGGGCCCTTCCACGCTTTGAAGGCACACTTGAAAAACTTCAAGTGATAAGAACGTTAACTAAAAAACACCATAAATGATGAACTTCTATCTTTGATTAAATTCTGGGAATGAGTTACATTAAAAATAGAGTTCTGAAGCACGCTTACAGTCTTAAGTCTGCTCTTTGATTCAATGTTATCACTAGCATCATTAGTTCATTACATGCTTTCATCCTCCTATTTATTAAAATTACAACCAAAGAGGCTATTTTCGTTCTCCCTAATCCTAACTGATCTCCAAAATAGATAGAATTAGTTTAAAGTTCCTAATCTTAAGCAAAATATCAAGCACATTCATTATGACTTCAGATTTTTCTGCTAGATTGGTTGGGTTTGACCAGCGTTGACCAGATATTCAGGAGCTTCAAATTCAATGCTAGATAGATTTTCCACCATGTGTGTACATCCTAGA
The DNA here is from genome assembly GCA_034641835.2 of Pinus albicaulis. Classification (NCBI taxonomy): domain Eukaryota; kingdom Viridiplantae; phylum Streptophyta; class Pinopsida; order Pinales; family Pinaceae; genus Pinus; species Pinus albicaulis. Next base: position 1,323,672,446 of record CM076570.1, read on the forward strand.
TCACGTCCTTGTCTTCTGTTTCTATTTACCTGCTATGCCACATGTCATAACATAAACCATTTACAAAAATTTATCACTTCTTGTAATTTTCTTGAAAAATTTCAATTTTTAACATAAAAATTCCATAAATTAAATTTAATGTAAAATAACAATTATAATGCTACATTAATCAATTTCAATAGACTATAAGGGATTTATGGAAGAAAATGGTGGATAAATGATGGAATTTTAGAAGAAAAAGATAGCAATAAAATATTACCAACAGCGTGCAACATATAATGGGCATTACTAGGGGGTGCTCTACATATCGGTGCTCCTCTTGTAAGTATAGGATGGTACGCGGCTCGTCATTGATAGACTGGGTGGAGGGATCTTCTTGATAGGATCGCTCGATCTCGTGTAAGGCGTCCCTATACCGTGGTATTTCTGGACAATGGTGGGTATAATGCCCATAGGTGTCATAGAGGGCGCATGTGTGATTGGTACGCAGCGGTTTGCCTATACTTATGATGGCAAGTTCATTTTAATGGGAATGTCGTTTTGAGGTGCCTGCCTCGCAGCTGAGGAGTGGTTTTAACTCGTCCAACTCTGGGCATATGTGAGTAGGGTGTCCTGTGACATCACATATAGCGCAGGCTGATGACTCCCTCTGCATGGTGGGGGTCACCACTTTCTTTCCTTTCTTGGCAATTTTATTTATCGTGGTCGTCGATTTTGCAGTGAGAATTTCCCTTGTGGGGGCAGTTTCGATTGTTGCTTGGGTAGGTTGGAGCTCCTCGGGACCGGGGGGCTTTAACCCAAAAGCAGTAACGTTGTAGCTGGCGTTCCTGGAGGGGGAATGCCAATGATATATTAAGTAATACCAGTGTTTCCAAGACCTGCTGGGAGGTGAAGCTAGGAGGTGGGTAGAGGAAAGGAGTTTGGGAGGCGGCGTAGACTAGGGAGGTTGCAGTAGCTGACGCCGTGGTGTCGTTACTGCTTGAGTCCGTGTCCTGACTAACCTTGGTGCTTGATGTGGACTTCATGCATACTGGGGCCCCTATGGCACCAGGCGATACCTCAGGGATAATAGGAGGATCTCCTAGGAATGACCCTAGGATGGATGACGGTTTGAATTGGCCAGGGCCATATTCTTGATACTGTAAAAGACTATTAGTGGTTGTATCTACATAGGGTAGAACCATATCTGTGTTGTTCAGGGGACTCTTTTCAGTGTGCAACAGTTGGTCTACTGTGATGATTCGATCCTCATGGGGGAACATCATGATGCAGAAAATGGAGGATGTTATGGCAGACATGGCGTACATGTAACTCCACCCAAGGAGTATATTGTAATCCAAGTGAGCATCCAAGACTTAGATGTCTATGTGGACCGTGTTGCTAGCTAAGCAGACCGGTACATTTTGGAAGAGGCCGACGGGGGTCGAGGGACGACCATCATATGCTCTAAGTGTGATGACGTAAGGTTTGAGTTCGGGGGCTCCTAAATTTTGCCATACATTTTTTTGACATGATGCATGTGGATGCACCCTCGTTAATGACACATCAGTGAATGGTGATATTCTGTACCGATACTGGTATCTGGAAGGCGACCATGGAGGGAAGCCTAGGGCTGGCTTTGTCTAGGTCAAAATCCATCATGCGCATGTCAGCAGGGTCGACGGTACCTAATGCGGAAAGTAAGGCTTTCCGTTGCTTTGGGCACGAATGCAGTACCTCCAAAGCGGATATAGCAGCAGGTGACTGAGCTAAATCATCTACGATGCTGTAATTGTGGGCTGCTTTGGAGTAGTTACCTGCTCGCCTATTAGGCCCTTTTACCATTTTTGGCAATGGTTCCAAAGGAATCTTTGGAATGGTTAAAGGTGCAGTCAGCGGGCTCGTACTAGCCCCTGATGTACTGGTGTTTGGTGGTGTGTCGTAGCTGCAATTCCGAGTTTGGAAAAACATTTCTTCCCCAGCCATGTAAATTTCATGGTTGTTTTTCTCGGAATCTTCAAGGTTATGCTGCTGAGTGTTGATCATTCCTTGATGGGGGAAGGGTTCTTGCATAACCGCAATTGTCTAGGAAGATCCTCCTTGTCCTCGGTTACTCTGAAGCTTTTTAAGCTCAGGGAGTTTGAGACAGTGGTGATTATAGTGCCCGTACTCACCACATATTGAACAAGAATGGTTTGTTTGTAGAGGTGGCCTTTTGCCTTGCTTTTGGGCATTGCTTGACTCCTGGTTCTGATTCCGGTTGGAGTTACCTCTAGCCTGGGATCGCGGTGGGCACTATTGGTTGTTGCCCCCTTGTCCAGGGTTCCCTTTGGGTTTGTTTTTTATCTTTATTTTAACCACGTTAGGAGGGTAATTCTTTTGATCGTACTGGTGTGGTTGATTTTGGGACGGATGCACAAAGTTCACCTGTGCATTGTTTTGCGTCGGCGGGTTATGTGCTTGGGACTGAGCATATTGCTATCCCCTGTTTGCACCTGGAAATTGGGGGGGATTTCTTTTGTCAGTTTTTCTTCCTGTGTACTGGTTCCCCTCAGCCAGAGGGTAAGGTCCTCCTTGGAGATACGCTGGCGCCCTATTAGTCAAATTTTGCTGCTGCATATGATGACTTTGAAATCCGGGTTGAGACATGTTCTGGGTACACCCATGTGTGTAATCGGGATTCTGACTACTGCTGCCTAGGTACCCTTGGGTCATTGACACATTAATTCCATCTACAGAGTTCGACGCGCCTGGAAATTCTTGATAAGATTGCAGGCGCGGGGCGTTGGGTAGGATATTGTATATGTATCCTGATTGCTTGTAGATCAGTTCAAGCTGTTGGGCTTTACTGATAGCATCCTCTTCAGATGTAGGGTTACATTGCGCCACATCCTTTGAAATCTCTACCATAAAATTTTTCAAGAATAAATATAAAAGGACTCGGTCGTCGAGTTGTGCTTTGCATAAGCTGTGACGCCGTCTCCACTCATGGAGATGTTCAGAAATATGGGTAGAGGGGGATTGTCTGAAATGAGTCAGTAGCTCCATTCACGAATCGTGGTGAATAGATAACTGAAATTATGTGAGGAACGTAGTAGCAAGGGCACTAAAGGTTCTGTGTGAAGCAGGGGGTTGCAGTACATACCATTTAGTGGCCACTCCCGTAAGAGTGCGTTGAAATAGCCTCAAATGAATAGTATCGTCAATGATACTATTCGATGAGCACCACAGGTGAAAGGTCATTATATGATTCCCTGGGTCTTCTACTTGCTTGCCTTCAAAATTTGGTATGTTTGAAGGGAGCTTCGTGGGCATGGGAGGCCAATTGGGGTCATGTGCGATGGGGTCAATGGTGAGCTTGGTTAAATTCGATAGATTTAACGTCGGTAAGAAGGGTGACTGACAGGTTGACGCCATGGAAATGTGTGAAGAAACGAAGTTCTGGTTAGAACAAGGGTGATTCTATGACATACCCTATTGTGAATTCAGCTGGCTTCCCGTATGGGATGCACTCTTCTGCCCCCCAAGGGATGAGGGGGGAGTGGTGTACGGTGTGGTGTTGGGAGACCGGCTAGGGTTCCCAACTAAGGTTGCTCCAAGAAAGGAGGAACCAACCACTATGGAAACGTTCCGTCTTTGATGCCTAAACGACGAAAGACTTGGAACCCCTCCCGATAATGGGGGGAGGTCCAAAAGACGTCTGGATTGACGAGGTTCCATTGGAACCGTTTGAGTGTCGACCAGGTTAGGTTTTGGAAATTTTTTTTGAGGGGATCGAGTATGTGATCACGACAAATTTATGGCCACATACATAAAACAAAGCGAAAATGAAATGAATTTTTCTTTAATTTAATCTATGTGATCAATCAAGAAAAAAATGGTTTTGTTTGTTTGTGCGTGATACTCAAAATCCTAAAAGACTCAATACATCCTCACACACTCAAAAGTAACTGGGCCTTGAGAGGATTTCTTGCGAGTGCTGGCACAACGTCCTGAAAGAGCTGGCGACGCCCCCAGTCAGCTAAAGAGAATCAACCAAGGTAAGGGTAGAGGGTTTGGCACTTGCCTGCACTGTCACCTATAGGGTAAAGGATGCCCTAGATTTGGCCATTAAGAACCACCGTCCCATGTGAGCGTTCGAGTCTTGGGCTTCTTGGTAGTCAGCTAACAGTACCAAGTATCAGCCGGGTCAGGTAGCCCCAACTGATACCACATGCACTGCGCCTAAGCCTAACCCCCTCTGAATCGGGTCTCTGTCACGCTCGGGTTTTCTTTTCCATGGGCTGATAGGTGGATTTTAAAGCTCCCTAAAAATGAAAATTCTATGTTTCAAATTTGAAGAGTGATCAAGGCGGCTTATTGGATGCCTACCCCCTTGATCCTAACTTAATCTATAATTTCTCTTGTGGCCCCTGTGGGGAGAATTTAGTGAGTTGATTTAAGTTATTTTTAGGTGGCTTTCTTTCCTTAGTGGGTGAATGTGTGTGAGCGTATGGTGAACAATCTCATAATTTGAACATATGGATATCGGTGATCCTTTACAAAAGTCCCCTAGTTAAACTATGTGACGTTGTTCCTTGCTCAAATAGAAAGCATTCGTTGATAATGAGCCACTTCCAAAACCTCCTAGTTAGTCTATGTGAGTGACTAAAGGGAGATGGTGAATCACAAGCTTGTCTAGGGTCACCAAATGGTGCAAAGATAGCAGAGATTACTTTCTCTAACTTGCGATTCAATTCTAGTCCCGCAATTTCCTAAATGAAAAAATTTAAATTTAAACTAAACAATTTCTACACTAGCTTATGCGTGTGTGGTCATCAGCCACTTACTTGGACTAGTTAAACTAAGTGTGCATACCAGAATTTGCAAAAAACATAAATTTTTCGGAAAGAAATGGTTAATTTTCTCCCTACTTAAACTATGTGAACACTTTTTGCAAAAAACCAACTTAAATGAAAACTAACTAAATGCCTACAAAAAGCAGCAAAAAATCAGATCTCAGAACCTGTGGGGTATCAACACAGGTGTTGGAAGATACATTAGGGGCTGCCCAACACACTTACAAGCAGAAAAAATGCAGAAGATAGGGACAAAAACTCTTTGTGCAATTTGCGTGCAAAAACCCTTGACAGGTGCACTTTCCTACGCGCAGGTCACTCTTGAACGCGCGCAATGCGCATCTGTGTGAAAAAACTATGCGCAAAAATCATGCAAGTAAAAGATTAGGAGCTGCCTTCTTCAGTCTATCACCTCAGTGAATCTAGGGACTGTAAGATGGGTCAGAGGACTGTCAGCTCCACTCCAGCATAGACTAAGGGTCTCCTGCAAAAGATGGCACAACCACGTAAACTTGAAACACGTTAGTGGAGTCACCAATCCTGTTGTGTGGATTCGACACATGGGTGTATGAAATCACACAATCTTAAAGAGTGTGGTCTACTCTCTAAACTGTTGGTAATAGGCAGTATGTGGGGGGAGCTCAAAAGCATAAAACTTAAATGAAATAATATACTGAAGTATGCTCTGGTTAAAAAAATAAAACTACAAACACAAAAGAAGCTATATAGAGAGTTCCAAATAGTAATAATGCAAATGATGGCTCGATGGCCTCTTCTTATTGAATGCTTGGAATAAAAGAAAATCTTACCCACTTGCCAAAGGGCCCCTAGGCAATGGCTCTAGGTCCCGATGCAAGGATGTTTGTATTTCAAGTTATGCTTTCTGACACAGTCTAACTCTCTCTCTCTCTGCTGTGGTGGACTAAGATGTTGGGTGGCTAACTATCGAGTCCTCTTTAGCTCTAGCTCCTTGGGTCACACACAATGCTGGTGTTGCTTGGGAAAATTTGGCCAGCATAACCTTGTGATCACCATTTGTTCATCTCTTGGTGGGTTTATATAGGTGAGCTTCAAATCCTCCTTCCCTCCCTTGGTATATGATGGATGGTGACCCAAGGGAGAGGTGTAATTCCATTGTGTGCTCAAATATTCTTTTGTGTGCTCACATAATGTCTAAGTAGGTGCTGGTGGCTATCCTTAGGCGACTTTCACATAAGGAGTAACTTTCGTTTGCTTGTAGTGGTCCCAGAAAGTGACTTTTTTCCATTTCCAAGAATGCGCGCTTTTCAAGAAAAAGGGCGTGCAGAAGGAACTTTTCTCGAAGGAAAAAGCTCGCATTTGAGCATTTATGACTAGTTCAAATTTGATTTTCTCAAAACCTTAGAGATTTTAAATACTTTTTGATTCCATAATGTATTCCTATCTTGTAAACCCTTGGGCTCGACATTAATTGATGTTGTCTTCTGTTGTACGATTTTCCAGTGTTAATAGGGTGCAACACTAGGACTTCCCGGGAAATCACCCATCCCAGTACTGCTATAGCCCAAGTGTGCTTAACTTCGGAGTTTTGATGGGATCCAATGCATTAATGTTGGTATGATCGCACCCGCAAGGATCTCACCCTCTCCCCCTCTTCAACGGAGCACAAAAAAGGGGGGAGGGTGCAACGTTAGGACTTTCCAAGAGGTCACCCATCCCAGTACTACTCTAGCCCAAGCGTGCTTAACTACGGAGTTCTGATGGGATCCAATACATTAACGTTGGTATGATCGCACCCGAAAGAATCTCCCCTCCTTCCCCTCTTCAAGGGAGACCGCCGAGACACAGGGAGGGCACGTGGCCCCTCCATGGCCCTCGATCCGACACGATGTTTTCTCCCCTCCCACCGCATGACACCCAATCAGCACTTCCGCCAACAGGCTAGTCCACTGCTACTTCGACGCCCACCCTAAAAGGGCCCCACGACAACCGAGAGAGCCTACGTACATATAATTCATGTAGCTCTGTGCAAAAAAAAAAGAAAAATAATGGGACAGGGTGCAACACTAGGACTTCCCGGGAGGTCACCCATCCTAGTACTACTCTAGCCCAAGCGCTCTTAACTGTGAAGTTCTGATGGGTCCAATGCATTGACACTGGTATGATCGCATTCACAAGGATCTCGCCCGCTCCCCCACTTCAACGGAGCACAAAAAAGGGGGGAGGGTGAAACACTATGACTTCCTGGGAGGTCACCCATCCCAGTACTACTCTAGCCCAAGTGCGCTTAACTACGGAGTTTTGATAGGATCTGGTGCATTAATGTTGGTATGATCGCACCCACAATGATCTTGCCAGCTCCCCCTCTTCAACGGAGCACAAAAAAGGGGGAGGGTGCAACACTAGGACTTCCCGAGAGGTCACCCATCCCAGTACTACTCTAGCCTAGCACGCTTAACTGTGGAGTTTTGATGGGATCCAGTGCATTAATGCTGGTATGATCGCACTCGTAAGGATCTCACCCGCTCCCCCTCTTCAACGGAGCAAAAAAAGGGGGAGGGTGCAACACTAGGACTTTCTAGGAGGTCATCCATCCTAGTACTACTTTAGCCCAAATGCGCTTAACTATGAAGTTCTGATGGGATCCAGTGCATTATCACCCCCGCAAGTATCTCGCTCGCTCCCCCTCTTCAACGGAGCACAAAAATTGGGGGAGGGTGCAACATTAGGACTTCTCGGAAGGTCACCCATCCCAGTACTACTCTAGCCCAAGTACGCTTAATTGCGGAGTTCTGATGGGATCTGGTGCATTAACACTGGTATGATCGCACCCGCAAGAATCTCCCCTCCTCTCCCTCTTCAAGGGAGACCACCGAGCCATGGGGAGGGCACGTGAACCCTCCATGGCCCTTGATTTGACACGATGTTTTCTCCCCTCCCGCCGCGACCTCTTCCCTGATCTGGCAGTGCATGAACCAGAGGAATCAGAAGAAGAAGTAGTGGAAGAAGAAGGAAAAAAGGCGTAAGTTCTGCGGCCATCGACGACGTTGCGTAGAGCTCGCCCATGGCTTTCTGATGATGTTTCGCATCTAAGACACCCACTTGGCACTTCCGCCCCTGGGCTAGTCCACCGCTACTCCGCCGCCCACCCTAAAAGGCCCTTGCGACAACGGAGAGAGCGTACATATGGATCATTCATGCAGCTCCTCGTGAAAAAAAAGAAAAAAAGAAAAAGAAAAGAAAGAATGGGACAAGGTGCAACACTAGGACTTCCCGGGAGGTCACCCATCCCAGTACTACTGTAGCCCAAGCATGCTTGAATGCGGAGTTCTGATGGGATCCGGTGCATTAACGCTGGTATGATCGCACCCACAAGGATCTTTCCCACTCCCCCTCTTCAATGGAGCACAGAAAAGTGGGAGGGTGCAACACTAGGACTTTCTAGGAGGTCACCCATCCCAATACTACTCTAGCCCAAGCGTGCTTAACTACGGAGTTCTAATGGGATTCGATGCATTAACGCTATTATGATCACACCCGCAAGGATCTCGCCCGCTCCCCCTCTTCAACAAAGCACAAAAAAGGGGGAGGGCGCAACATTAGGACTTCCGAGGAGGTCACCCATCCCAGTACTACTCTTGCCCAAGTGCGCTTAATTGCGAAGTTCTGATGGGATCCCGTGCATTAACGCTGGTATGATTGCACTCGCAAGGATCTCGCCCACTCCCCCTCTTCAAAGTAGAACAAAAAAGGGGGGAGGGTGCAACACTAGGACTTCCCGGGAGGTCACCCATCCCAGTACTACTCTAGCCCAAGCACGCTTAACTACGTAGTTCTGATGGGATCCGGTGCATTCACGTTGGTATGATCGCACCCGCAATGATCTCGCCCGCTCCCCCTCTTCAACGGAGCACAAAAAATGGGGAGGGTGCAACACTAGGACTTCTCGGGAGGTCACCCATCCCAATACCACTCTAGCCCAAGCATGCTTAACTACGGAGTTTTGATGGGATCCGATGCATTAACACTGTTATGATAATTTCCACAACGATCTCGCTCGCTCCCCCGCTTCAATGGAGCACAAAAAAGGGGGGAGGGTGCAACACTAGGACTTCCTGGGAGGTCACCCATCCTAGTACTATTCTAGCCCAAGCGTGCTTAACTGCAGAGTTCTGATAGGATCCAGTAAATTGACGTTGGTATGATTGCACCCGCAAGAATCTCCCCTCCTCCCCCTCTTCAAGGGAGTTCACCGAGTCATGAGGAGGGTACGTGACCCCTTCGTGGCCCTCGATTCGACATGATGTTTTCTCCCCTCTCGTTGTGGCCTCTTCCTTGATCTGGTAGTGCTTGAACCAAAGGAATCAGAAGAAGAAGGAAAAAAGGCGTAAGTTCCGTGGCCACCGACGGTGCTGCGTAGAGCTCACCTGTGGCTTTCCGGCGATGTTTCGCATCCAAGACACCCACTCGGCACTTCCTTCCTCGAGCTAGTCCACCGCCACTTCGCTATCCACCCTAAAAGGGCTCCGCGACAACCGAGAGGGCGTAAGTACGGATCATTCATGTAGCTCCACAAAAAAAAAAATAATGGGACAAGGTGCAACACTAGAACTTCACGGGAGGTCACCCATCCAAGCGTGCTTAACTGCGGAGTTCTGATGGGATCCGGTGAATTAACGCTGGTATGATCACACCCGTAAGGATCTCGCCCGCTCCCCCTCTTCAATGGAGCAGAAAAAAGGGGGAGGGTGCATTACTAGGACTTCCCGAGAGCTCACCCATCCCAGTACTACTCTAGCCCAAGCGCGTTTAACTGCGGAGTTCTGATGGGATCCGGTGCATTAACACTGGTATGATCACACCCACAAGGATCTCGCCCACTCCCACTCTTCAACAAAGCACAAAAAAGGGGGATGGTGCAACACTAGTACTTCCTAGGAGGTCACCCATCCAAGTACTACTCTAGCCCAAGCGTGCTTAACTGCGGAGTTCTGATGGGATCCTGTGCATTAACGTTGGTATGATCACACCTGCAAGAATTTCCCCTCCTCCCCCTCTTCAAGGGAGACCACCGAGCCACGGGGAGGGAGCGCGACCCCTCCATGGCCCTCGATCTGACATGATTTTTTCTCCCCTCCTACTGCGGCCTCTTCCCTGATCTGGCAGCGCCTGAACCAGAGGAAGCAGAAGAAGAAGGAAAAAAGGTGTAAATTTTGTGGCCACCAACAGCGCTGCATGGAGCTCGCCTGTGGGTTTCCGGCGATGTTTCGCATCCAAGACACCCACTCGGCACTTTCGTCCTTGGGCTAGTCCACCGCCACTTCACCGCCCACCCTAAAAGGGCCCTGCGACAACCGAGAGGGCATATGTATGGATCATTCATGCAGCTCTGCGAAAAAACAAATAAAAAAAAATGGGACAAGGTGCAACACTAGGACTTCCCGGGAGGTCACCCATCCAAGCACGCTTAACTACGGAGTTCTGATGGGATCCGGTGAATTAACACTGGTATGATTGCACCTGAAAGGATCTTGCCTGCTCCCCCTCCTCAATGGAGCAAAAAAAAGGGGGAGGGTGCATTACTAGGACTTCCTGGGAGGTCACCCATCCCAGTACTACTCTAGCCCAAGTGTGTTTAACTGCGGAGTTCTGATGGGATCCGGTGCATTAACACTGGTATGATCACACCCGCAAGGATCTCGACCGCTCCCACTCTTCAACGGAGCAAAAAAATTTGGGAGGGCGCAACACTAGAACTTCCCAGGAGGTCACCCATCCCAGTACTACTCTAGCCCAAGCGCGCTTAATTGCGGAGTTCTAATGGGATCATGTGCATTAACATTGGTATGATCACACCTGCAAGAATCTCCCCTCCTTCCCCTCTTCAAGGGAGACCTCCGAGCCACACGGAGGGCGCGTGACCCCTCCATGGCCCTTGATCTGACACGATGTTTTCTCCCCTCCTACCGCAGCCTCTTCCCTGATCTGGTAGCGCCTGAACCAGAGGAAGCAGAAGAAGAAGGACAAAAGTGTAAGTTCCGTGGCCACCAGCGGCGCTGCATGGAGCTCGCCTATGGGTTTCCGGCGATGTTCCGCATCCAAGACACCCACTTAGCACTTCTGCCCCGGGCTAGTCCACTGCTACTCTGCCGCCCACCCTAAAATGGCACCGCGACAACCGAGAGAGTGTAAGTATGGATCATTCATGCAACTCCTCAAATAATAATAATAATAATAATAATTGGACAGGGTGCAACACTAGGGCTTCCCATGAGGCCACCCATCTCAGTAATACTCTAGCCCAAGTGCGCTTAACTGCGGACTACTGATGGGATCCGGTGCATTAACGCTGGTATGATCGTAGCCGCAAGGATCTCGCCTGCTCCCCCTCTTCAACAGAGCACAAAAAAGGGGAGAGGGTGCAACACTAGGACTTCCCGGGAGGTCACCCATCCCAGTACTACTCTAGCCCAAGCGCACTTAACTACGGAGTTCTAATGGGATCCGATGCATTAACGCTGGTATGGTCGCACCCACAAGGATCTCGCCCGCTCCCCCTCTTTATTTATTTTTATTAATTATTTTTTATTTTATTAATAAAAATTATTTAAATAATATTTATTATTAGTAAATGGAAGCTAATTATAATATAAAAATTCAAATTAAACTTATTTATATAATAAAAAGTTTTAGAAATAAAAATTTATTAGGATTTAATTAATAAGTAATTTGAGATTAAAATTTATTAGAGTTTAATTATTTAAAAAATTATTAACATTCATTTATTAACCACAGTTGAATAGTTATGTTATTATTTAGAATTAAATAAGTGTATCACATTATTGTTATTTATTCCCTTAAATTAATAATTTAATTACACTATTTTAGGTAAATCAATTTAGGTAATGATTTAACAATTTTAGTTACTCTAGGTTTAATTTTAATAATTTAGACATTAAAATTAATTTTAGACATTAGTTAATAAATTTTTTATTATATAATAAATTAGAATTTTAAATTAGGGTTATTATTTTAGAATTAAAATTAATTCAAATAATATAGATAATCTAAATTAAAAAAATTTAAATATTTATTAAAAAGTTTTTGAAAATAAATTTTTACAATAATAAAATAATTTTTTTTTACAATAATAAATAATTTTTTTTTTAAATAAATTAACTTTATTTGTTGTCGGCTCCTCTCATCATCATTAGCCCTCACTATTTATACCTTCACCCCCTACAACCATCTTTCATTCTTTATTCACTTCTTGTCTTGAAGATAGATCCCCATTGGGATTCGAAACGTCGACCATTGTTTTATGATACTGTGGACAATCCAGTTTCTGAAAATAACTACAACCACAGAAGTTTGAGAACCATAATCTTTTTCTCATTTCTTCACAGGATCCTTGGTATGGGGATCTCATAGTATATCCCCAGACTATGAAGTTTCCCTCGACTTTTTCGAAGGATGAGCGTCGTAAGTTACATCACCTAGCTAAAAGTTACTTGATCATTGGTGACACTTTATATTGTCATGGGGTTGATTCAATCCTTAGGCGGTGCTTAACTCTCGAAGAAGCTGAGGTTGTGCTAAATGATTGCCACAGTGGAGTTTGTGGTGGTCATTTATCTAGGCTTGCTACATCCCAAAAAATCTTGTGTGCAGGATACTTTTGGCCTTCAATTTTCAAATATTGTATGGAATCGGTCAAAAGGTGTCATCTGTGTTAGGTCTATACTCCAAATATGCGCGGTCATCTAGCTCCACTCTTTCTTGTCATCACTGTCGGCCCCTTTACAAAGTGGGGTATTGATTATACTACTTGTAACCCACCTTCGGCTAAAGGTCACAATTGCATTATTGTAGTCGTAGACTACTTCACAAAGTGGGTTGAGGCTATGCCTAATTTTGGGAATGATGGTGATACAACAGCTCTTTTCCTTTTCAATCAAGTCATTTCTCGCTTTGGTATTCCCAAAGAGATTTTCACTGATCATGCCAGTCACTTTCAGAACAACATGATGGCTAAATTGGCTCTAAAATTAGGTTTCCGACAGGAGCACTCATCTGCGTATTATCCTCAAGCCAAAGGGTAAGTGGATGCCGTAAACAAATCCTTGAAGACAATTCTTCAACGGAAAATTGATAAAGCTCGATCCAATTGGCACATTATGTTGTATCCTATGCTTTGGGCATACCAGATGTCAGTCAAAACTGCAATTGGTTTTACTTTGTTTCAACTGGCTTATGGGTTGCAATCTATATTTCCCATTGAATGTGAAATTAATTCTCTTAAGTTAGATGTAGAACTTATTCCTGACTCCTCCAGTCTTGACGAACGTCTCCTTTATCTGGAACATCTCGATGAGCAACGTTGGGATGCCGCCACGATGAATGAGACACATAAGAAATGGATAAAGGTTCAGTACAATAAAGCGGTCAAACCTAGGGTTTTCTCCAAAGGAGACATTGTCATGGATTATGCCCAAGAGAAAGTTTACCTAGGAGCAGGAAAGTTCAAATCTATGTGGTATGGCCCCTTCATCGTTAAAAAGGTCCTAAAAAAGGAGCTTGCCTTGGTTGATTTTAACAGAAATGAGTTAGCGAAGCCCAGAGATGGGCTCTATTTGAAAAAGTATTATGCCTAGGCTTTGGCTAGCATCTTGCTTTTTTTATATATTTTTGTTTTTTGTACATATCTGAGTTTTCAGTTTTTTTTGTGATTATGATGCATTTTATTTTCTTTGGCAGGTTGTGCTGGATGTCATGAGTCATTTTGGTTTCATTGATGGTGCTAGTAGACATACCTGAAACTTGGCTTCCATGGCTTGCATACTTCATTATCCATCTGGTCAGTTGTTGGTTTCAAGAGGTGTCTACATTGGTCCTACTTCGAACAATGTAGCAAAATACACTTCAGTAGTTTATCTACTCTCGGAAGAAATATCTTTGGGTGTTGATTCGTTAGTATTTTTCTTAGACTCCCAACTGGTGGTTTCGCAGTTGAACAACACATATCAAGTTCGAGACCCATTGTTGCACCGATTTATTTTTAGGGTACATTTGTTATAAAGATCATTTCAATTTATAACATTCATTCACATTCCTCGAGTTGACAATTGGATGGCAGACTTATTGGCTAATCAAGAAATTGATTGGCATATTCATTATTCAACATTTTAATCAATATATCAAATATATCATTCATTTTTCATAGATTTGAGTCATCACATCATATAAATCATTGTATATATATATATATATATATATAGTCAGAGTGTTCAAAAATATAAAAATATGAACCCATATGTCCTACAAAATTAGGGCTTATGCCCGATCATGTTCGGTATCAAAAATATATTACAATCATCCGGTAAAATCTATATATCTAATCCTGTGGTCCCTGCCCAACATTCGTGTTCCTATAGAACATGATAACAGTTTCTACACGGTGAAATAACTGCATCCAGTCTCGTGGTACTCTGACAACCTGTCTCTGGATAGCCTCTAGTAAGTCCTCTAATACATACACAGGCACTTGGTGAGTTAAACTCTCCAAGTTTCTCTGGATGGCATGGAGAGTCCTACCCAGGTCTTCAGCATCCACCTCACCTCTGCGACGCTTATGCCTTGGGTATTCCTCAGGTCTGACTGGTCCCATATCTATATCATGATCATCAATAAACCTTGTAATAAATTTGAGTTCAATCAAAAAAAAAATTCAATATCATATTTTGAAAAAATTTAAAAAAAAATCATATAATAAAAAATAAAAAATTCCAATCTCACCGATTTCACCCCATGCCGCACCGGGTGGAAGGACTAGATTTGGATCACCGCGAAAATCCATCCCAGCATAGGGATAATCTTCCACAGTGATAACTTGTTCCTCCCACCATTGGAAGAACTTGTCATTTCAAGTGGTTTGGGGAAATTCACTTCCCCCCAATCTCTTCATCAGATCAACCCACCAGGTTATTCTTGGATCTCTGGGGCTGCTGATGGTTGAGATGAATTTAGGCTGAAGCCCTGGAATCCTCTCAAAGAAGAATGTCAGTAAAATAGTTCCATACAGAAAATTTTTAATTTTTGCCTTCTGGATCGAAGTCAACTGTATTTTCATGTTGCTCAACAATGCTATGCACCAATCAAAGAGATGAATCAAACATTCTACTGCAATGCTCATTTCTATCCTCGAATCCTGATGTGGGGAAGCAGATCCTACTACTCTACCAATGGTGAAAAGGAGAATCTTCATATACAATTCTTTCAAATCTTTGATTGCAATATGTGTACCTACTTTTTGAGACCCATCTACGCAATAGACTTGGACGTAATCTTCCACAGTAAACCCTCCCAAAGGTTTTCCGTGCAAATCTACTGGATCTCCTTTCCAAGAGAGTCCAATGATGAAATATATGTCTTCCACTTCTATGCGTATTGGCATTTGATCTATCGTGAAGAAGTCTTCCTCCGGCTCCCAGTGATCTACCAACATTTGGAGCAACTAGACATTACTTTTCATATTTGGAATTTTAAAGAACTTGAGCAATCCACAATTTCGAAGGATATCGAGCGAATTTTTATCTTCCATCACTTCATTATCAATGGCACTATGTTCACGCTCCCTCAAGATAATTGACATCCCGAGAAAGTTCATAAAACCATTCATTAGGTTCATTTTTTAAATTCTCGGTATGCACATACACGACTTAGTTTACACACAGTCCCGTATCATACACAGGTTCATCCACATGAACCCGTGTATGCGCAGTGGGTTTCATCAAAACAAATATTTCCTATGGTCAAATTTCTAAATTTTCTCTTAAAATGGAACAAAATTGATGACAAAGATGAATTTAGAGCTTACTTGACTGATTTGACGTGATTTGATGGTTGATTGCTCCAGTTTTGAGAAAAGGAATTTTTGATCCAAACGCTCCTTCTCCACTTTTGCAATGTGAAAATGACCCAAATATGAGGTAAATAGTGTATTTATACCTAGAATTTGAAATTTTTTTTCAAAATTCCTTTGTGCTTATTTTTCAAAATCTATCTAAGGCTGTATAACTGTGTTTCTTGTAAGTGTTGGGTAAGGTATTTTTTCAGGACATTTTACTGAAGTTGAGATTTTTTCCGGTTTTTTCGGATCCTTGACCGCTAACCTGTCATGGCAGGTATATGATTCTGAACTGGCATATAGGTTAGAGAACCCACTTTCCATTGCATTCTGCATACTAGTCTCCATTCTCATCACTTGCCAGAGGGTCGATCCCATCTTGTCATGAGTACTTAACCCATTTCACTTACTGATTTTTAATCATGACTTGGTGGTAGAGCCTTCCTTTACATGGGCTTCCTAGTTAGTTCCTCGCTAGCATTTGTCGCCCATGCTGCAATTGATGTAGGCTCGGGAGTCCTCTTTAGTTCCGCCATGACATACATGTTGAAGCTTCATTCTTCTTCTTCTTCGCTACCATTTTTCTAGCCATTACCCTATAGGCTCCCTTATGTTGTCAAGTTTTATTTCTACGTTGCATTTTGACTACTTGTTTATCTTAGCGTTTAGTCGGCTTAATTTGGACTCAATGTTTAAGCCATATTTTGACCATGGCTGTCTGTACAAGTTAGCTATGTAATCACTTAGCTACCATGACTTGAAACCTTGTTACCCATGGATGGAACACTCCTTTGAGTATCACTTACCAGTTTCTGCCTCCTTGCATTGAGCATAGGATTGTTCCTGTCCTCGGAACTAGTGCATCTGTTTCATGATAATCATTCTATCCATTGTACTATAGCATTATTTTATTCTTTTTCAAGTTTTGAATATAAAAAATACAAAAAAATTAAATATTTTAAAAAGGGCAGGAACAGGATATTACTTCATATTTTGATGGTAGCTACAGTGTCAGTTTTGTCGCCCTTGAACAAATCACAAAAACTATGTCCTTGCTTCATTTGGGATGGTTTTAGTTTTGACCTAGGAGGAGCAATAACCTTGTCATATGCGTCAGTTCTCCCTCGGTTGGTTATCTCTTCCAATAATATGGAGGGTTTATCCGTGCCTCTTGCATGACAAAATTATACAAAGTTATCATTTGTTGACATAGTCAACATGAGTCGTGCTTTTGTTCAAGGTAAGTTAACCTGAGTCGGTCTTTCGGCGGTGTCTCTTGACTCATTTTTCAGTCGGCCTTCCTAGTCTTGTTAGTATCTTGTTCTATCACATCATATGTTTGGTCCTATGCTCATGCTGGTTTGAGAAGGTCTCCATTGTCTTCTTGCTGGTGGGTTTGTCTCTTATCGACTACGACATATTGCTCTGAGAGAAAACATAGAGTTGCACCCTGGCCCTATTTACATCATTGATAGGTGACCTTGTGCTCAGCATTTGATCATCATCATGGGTCTTTGACTGAGTGGTTTCCCTTGTGTTCGACATCAACTTATATTATCATACCTAGGATTCGTGCAGTACCTTGATTTCCATTTGACCCTATCGGTGGATATCTTGCCTCTTTGTCAGATTTCATTATTGGTTGGTTCAGAGGGTTTCTACCATGCACTAGCTTCATCTTGTGCATGCCATAAATGTACTTCGGGTTGCTTACTTCACTCTACTTTGTCTGTTTCCTTCCAAATTTTTGCCTATGGGTTACACTCATGCTAGAATGATGTCGGATGTGTTAATGCCTTCCTTCCAGCAGATCTTTTCCCATCGACTCTGACTCATTACTTTGGGAATAAGGTCTAGAGTCCTTTTGTCAGTACCTTAGGGTTTGCAGTCATTAGTGGCAGATTGTTTGCCATCGACAGTGAGGATACATCATTTCCTCTTGATTGGTGGATTCTTTCAAGTGTTCAACTTCAACTCATTTATTCACACTTGTTGGATTGTACTGGGGCACCTTGACATTCATTATCATTATCGGTGGGTTGTCTCGTGTTTGTTTTGGTATACATTAATGACCAGTAATCAAATGATTTCTCATGTGGTCGACTTCAGCTCATTTTTTCCCGTCGTGTAGAATTGTGCCATAGTGATCAGTGAAGACCTCGGGTTTTCATCAGCATGATTCGGTTCACTTAGAAAACTTCTTCAGTTTTCTGCCGGTGACACTGTACACCCTTATATATTGCAGTCTCACCACAACAGCATCTTATATGTTGACTCCCGAGTTGCGTGTTGTACCATTTGTTCGACCACTTATGATTTGGTACTTGGAGATTCGGTTGTGACTTTTGTGATCAGATATCTATTGCAACATCATTGATCAGTCTTCTATATGTGATACTTGGACCCGATTTTGAATTTTACTTCCTGGTTTTGATCAGTGATCAGATGATTCACTATGTACTTTCCATTTTTTCAGCTATACTTGTATACATTTTGGATCCTCTCTATATTTCATATGTGGACATGCTTTTCTTTCACTGAGCATGGGTATGCCTACCTCAGACATGAGATATCTCTTTGATTTCTCTCACTGGTTTTTTGGCAGGCTGAAATCTGGTGAAGTTCTCTCTAGTCCTTACAAGGTTCTTTCTATGCACATAATACATTTCAACCATCATGTACCCCTTCTAACCTCATATATTAGGGGGCATATGTTATAGTGTCATTTATCACCTTCATGTACTTGATGATTTACACTTTGGCCTTGGGCACCCATTCCCCTAGACTTGAACATTTTCTCAAAAAAACAGTATCTTAAAACCCATACGCGACTCTTCCCAAACTTTTCCGCGTATACACGCGAGTCCATTCATAGAGATCCACGTATACCTTTTTAATTATTAAAAAATATATAATTTCCCTATATTTGAGGCGGGTTTGATGGTTATTCCAGTAATTCAACCACCCCATCCCATGGCCTAACTGCTCCTAACTGCAGAAAATAATTTGAGGGGGTATAAAAGCCCCTCAAAGGAATGGCCTAAGGGAGAGAGAAAAATATAGATATTATACTCTGTTGGAGCCCTATTCAAGTCTAATATTCCCGTACCTCCTGCACTTCCTAGGTATATTTAGGAAACCCTTGTTTCCTTGAGATGTTCATCACCATATATGACATCTATTGTGCACACATCTTAGAAGAATTCTTGCGAGGCTAGGGCTGAATGGATCTAGAGGATGGTATGCTTGAAGGTTGTGGCAGGATTCAGGTGATCTATCCATGTTTTGATTACAGTACGTGTCATTCATAATAAGAAGATCCATCTTGTTCCCGATGTTTACGTGTTTATGATCCTTTATACATGTGTAATAATCATTAATTGAACATTCCATATTTTTTTTATAATATTATGCATGAATTCCACTGACATCTAGGAAATATATGTGTTGTACAAATAGGTTTTTGTGTCTGTTCTTTGTGGATTTATATGTTTCGGAACACAAAGAGTTGCAGGGGGTTTGCACCCCGCAGGATCTACATCAACCGAGGGAATTTCGGGTAAGTTCTGCAACCAGTAGTATCTAGTTTTCAGTATAGAAGTTGGTTAAAGTGAGTCCTTCTTGAATGGCATGCCCCTGATTTGTGAAGGTTGTCAACCCAAGAACTTTAGGGTATTATTTCCTGAAACAGAAGGGGCCATGCCTTCTACATCAACAAAACAAGTGGAAAAAGGTAAAGAGAAGGTCATTGAGCTAGTCATTCATGATGAGGAGGAAAATAATGAAACAAAGCAGTAATTTCAACTAGTTGGCCTAGATGAGGATGAAGATGAATAAATCACAAATGTTGCTATCAAATCAAAGGATGCAAAGATTAGTGAGTTCCAGAATAATCTTTATAGGGCTACATATGTTGTACACTTCCTTGAGCAAGAAAATGAAAAATTGAAAACCAAACAAGTTATTGATGAGGTTAAGTATTTCATTGCTCAAAGGGGACTCAAAAGGAAAAAGCCATGATAGATGAAACAATGGAGCAGTGTGGCTTACTTTATGATGAAGAAGAACAAGTATCAAGACAGAGACCTAGAACTAGAGGGCTGAAAAGAGCTCCGACTCTAGAGAGGCAAAGGGAAGCTGAGCTTGCTGATCTGTTAACCCTAAATGAGAAACTTGTTATAAAGATCAATAAGAACAGTGAGTTATGGCTTGATATAGCCAATAAACACTTGGAGAAGCTGCTAGCAAAGGAAAATAAGGATAATGACTTGTTGAGGAAAGAGAAAATTGCATTGGCCAAGCTCAAAAGAGCTAATGCCAAAATTGAAGATTTGACAATGGAGGAGAAGAAAAATTTGGACATTTTTGCTAAGGCTTCTCTCCAAGATTAGAGACATCATCATTAGAAATTCCAACAATTTTGATGCATTTTCTAACTTTTTTCAAAATCTAGAAATCTCTGTGTTTTCTGTGACGAACTTTTAGCAGAAAATTGGGCATTTGCGTGACACCCTAGGTGCTACGCAAATAATTGGCACATTTTTTGAGAAGATGGAAGGCACCATTGGATTCCTAATGACCAATTCATCTTAGAAAACCATGTTTCCAGCCTTGGTTTGCAATTTTGATAGGTAAGAAACTCAAAAAACATCAAAAAATCACATGTCTGCCCCTTTTTTGACCTAGGCACTGTGAAAATACAAGTCTTTAGAGCGTGACTTTTTGAATGGGAAAACGGCCTCCATTTTCAAAACTTTAGGCATATTCAGAAAGAGGATAGGCAAGGCTTTCCAACAAGACATGTTGGGCCTGATTTTGACACCAGGAAGGCCTCCAAAAGTGAACTTGAACACAGAGGGCACAAATGACACTGAGAGGGCGCAAATGCATAGTAGAGGGCACAAATGACCAATTTGTTGATTTTTTCCAAGTTACTCTAAAATTTTGACTTTTCTTCAAAAAATTATGTTTCTACTGATGTAATTAATGATAGTAAATGTAATTATGTTTGGGATTAGTTACTAGGGTATATTCATCGGATAAAAGTCATCATTGAGTCATAATGAATCAGTTGAATGTAATGAGGAGTGAGTCTCTTGGACCATCCTACACTTTAGTTTTTAGTTGAACAATTAGTGGATCTCTTCCTCACCTCATGGATTCTACCCCCGAGGATGAGTGAAGCTTTTTTTGATGTCTATTTAGTTGATCACTTGACTCTTAGCAAGGTTTGGAATCAGTTTGTATGTTTTCTTATTGATCAAGGAACTATTGTACTTAGCTTGGCCAGCTAATAAAGAGGGGTTGTAGCTATTTTATGGGAGACTTGTGGTATTGATGTTTATCATTGTATTTTCTTCAATTTCATATGTTATAATGTATTTTATTAATGTTTAATTCATCTCTATGGTATGATCTCTTTCAATTTTTATCATCAAAACACATGCTTGCTCATGCTCTGTTTTGGGGAATTGATCATAGTTTGTCCATTTTCCTCTGTCTAGGAAGAATACATTTCCCATCATTTTCCTATCTTCTCTTTAGTCTCAAAAAAATTCCATTACAATCATATTTAATTGATAATGCTTGTGCCTAACTTTCCCCATTGATCATTGCAACCCTATCTCATTTTCCCTGACCTAGCTCCCTTGACCTAATTTCTTCATCCAGTGATAACCCAACCAAAATGAATTGAAAAAAACCCCTACAATCATTATCTAGCCTAAAACCCTAAAATCCTCCAACCCTCCTGGTTGTGATATTTTTGGAGAAATCCCTCTTGGGCTTGATAGGGCTAGCTATCAAGTCAAAAGCTTGGTTTGTGGTTACCTTTGTTGGGATTCCTTCTTCAGCCTTAGGAATCTGGTAGAGTGATAATAGGTGCATTGCATAATCCAAAAGGAAGTACTTGGTAAGTATAAGTTCCCCATGTACATGTAAAAGTGGTTTTGTCTTGATCTTCTGGTGCTACCTGAATTTGATTATAGCCACTAAAACTGTCCAAGAATGAAAAATATTTCTTCCCTACTAATTTATCTAAAAATTGATATATGAAAGGTAATGGAAAATGATATTTTAAGGTATCCTTATTCAGTTACCTATAATAAATACATAATCTCCATTTTCCATTCTTTTTAGGAATAATTACTAAATTTGAAACCCACCGACTCTCTGATATTGGATAAATAAAGTTTACATTCAATAGTTTTTCTAGTTCCTCCTTTACAATTTCCCTTAATTTTGGATTCATTCTTCTCTGAGGTTGTCAAATTGGTTTGGCATTCTCATCAATATATATGGGATGCATGCAAGTTTAAGGATTAATTCCTTTCATGTCAGTGTATTCCCATGCATATGGAGAAGAGTGTTTTTGTAATGTTTCTATTAATTTCTTCTTTTGAAATTCTCTCAGATTTTTGTTTGAATTTAATTTTTTACCTGGAAATATTTCTATTAAAGAATTGCCAAATTATTCCATATAATATAAAGACATTTGTATGGATGATAAATACTCAATATTGCATTGTTCCTGAAAATTTTGACTACTCTCACATTCTGAACATAATTCATTATTTTCTATTGAATTTAGAATTTGATCTTCTTCATTAATTTGAGAGATAGTAAAAATAGGTTGTATGCCATTGTCATCATCCATCCATTCTCCATTTTCTACCTCTATCATTGTTTTTTCTAGTGGGTATAATGTGAATTTATTCGTTGAAATACCATAAGAGATAAACATATCACCAGATCTACAACTAATAAAAGCAACAGTTGTAGCTAACCAAGTCTTACTAATATTAATGGATGTCCTCCTAAGCTATTCTTGGGGGTTAAAATCATAAAAGCAACTAGACATTCCCAATAATCTAAGGATATATAGATTTCTTCTAACAGAACATCAAGTTTAATTTATACATATCTATCTACTAATTGTAATAATGTCGGTGTATATTGAATATTTGGAAGCCTTAGTTGGTCCATAGTGTGTTTACTCATGATGTTGATGGCTGATCCTAAGTCTATCAATGTGTTTGGGATTTTGATACCATTTATGTGTGTCTTCACAATGGGACTTCCTGGATCCAAATATTTTTGTATTGTAGTTTTTCCCATCATGATGTCTACAATGTTCCCAATTAATTGCATTCTTTTTACTTCTTTCCATTTTCTTTCAGGTTTCTTTATACTCAACTCTCTTTTTGTATTTTCAAGAATTGGAATTTATTTAATAGTCTGTAGCAAAGGAATCTTTATACAAAAAATCTTCAGCTCATCTAACATATCATAATCAGCCATCATGATTTTTTTTCTACCCCTTTATGAATTTGTAATCTTTTAGGGAAAGGTGGTTTTGAGATAGATACTGGAGGTTGTTTTATAATGGTAGTTGAGTTTATTGATGTTTCATGTGTTTGTTTTCAAAGACTCTTATTTTGGTGAAGAGATGTCTCTTCATCAGAATGATCATCTTTTTCTTTTTCCTGGATAACAATAGATGGTAATTTCTTTTCTAATATTCTACCAGATTTTTTTGGACATTACTAAGGTCTAGTGGGGTTATCATATAGGTTTGAAAATTTTGACCCTCCATGTTGTAAATAGGTTATGCATTTTTATTTTTTGGGTTTGTAAGTGGTTGATTAGGAAATTGATTTGGTCTTTGTAGAAATGGTAATGAAGATTGAGGATTTTGACTTTGAAATTGAGGTTGTGGATGTTGACTAGATTGAGGAAATCATTGTGGTGGAAATTTTGGATAAGGTTGTGGATACTAGTGATATTGAGACTATCTGCCATGAGGATATTTCCATCATTCTATCCAAGGTTAGGATTGAGACCAAGGTTTATCCCATGGCATTGGTGTAGTCTAGTTATTTTTTGGGGATTGAGTATACATCTGAGTGTTGACAGCTATGATGTAGAGTGTTGTCCTTGATGGCAACCCACTGAATGAAGATGAAGACATGATATTGTTGGCATGTGTTGTCCTTGATGGCAATACACCTGATGAAGTTATTCTTGACTTGATGGACTTGGTAAATGATGTAAATCTGATATGAAATGATGTTAGTTAGCAACATGATGCTGAGTGTTGTCATTGAATGGCAACCCACTTGATGAAGAAGATGGCAACTTCTTGATGAAGTTGTGCTTGAATATGTCTTGATCTGATGTATCTACAGTGAGTACAGAAGGCAATGCAGAAAGGAATTCAGTATGTGATAGATTTATGATGAAAAGAGTATGTCTCTAGGCATACGCGTATTTGTCTAAGGGAAGTCGCGTATGCACGCGGGAAAGAACGTGCCAAGTCGCGTATGGGCAAAAGCGCTCAAAAAGTGCAAAACCAGGGGCAACCACCATGGTATTGACCCATTGTATTGGGTTATGATTCGTCTAAACAACCCCGTCCAGGAATACCATCGGATGTAATGTGGTTTTGGCTCATGGTATCGAAAAAGGGTAAACCTATATAAAGAGAAGAAATTCATTGTGCAACACAGGAGTGTGGGTGCAAGATGTCTGAGCTTGAATGAATACTTCTCTCTGGAGTATATCTGAATGGAAAGGGTTACAGTTGAATGAAATATCTGAAAGGATGATGCACCAATGATGGAGTGATGAAGAAGGGGATCTAGATCTGTATTGTACTTATATTTGCTAGATCTATTTATGGAATGATTAGATCTGAGATGAAGCGAACATCTGTCTGAAGTAAAGGGTAAAATCTGTGTCAAGTATCTGTTCTGAAGAATTGCAATGACCTAAAATATCTGAAGAACCATATGCTAGTACGTCGCAGAGGAAGCGCGTATATACGCGGCTTTGTTGAAGAGAAAGCGCATATGCGCAGTGAAATTAGCTCTGTAATTTGTACAGAGGTATAGCAGGTTGATGTGGACGGAAGCGCGTATGCAAACTAGGGTTTGCTGAAGCATGGGGTATGAAATCTCTGATCTGATCTGCTTTGTTTTAGCTATCTGTTGTTGATGTTTGACTGTGCTTAAATGTATGGAGAGGGTCCAGTCTGAAAATATGATGAAACGTGGTCTGCAAGTTGTGTTCTATTGAAGTTGTTGGATCCAGTGTGAAAATTGATGAAACGTGGTCCATAGAGGTGCTGAGGGTTGTAGCCTTCAGTCAGGGGGTTGTAGCTCCCTTCCAGGTGAGGCTGGTAAACGAGATCAGGGGGTCGTAGCTCCCTTCTAGGAGAGGCTGGTAAACGATTCAGGGGGGTTGGAGCTCCCTTCCAGGAGAGGCTGGTAAACGAGCGCAGGTGGGTGCCTGCGTGCTGGTAGGAGTCTGCACCAGCACATATGTTGTAAGATGTTTTCTCAATAATAAAATATTGAAGGCTGAGCAATGGCAGCGGTGGTTTTCTCCCGACTTGGGTTTCCACCTAAAAATCCTGGTGTTCATGTGTGATGCTTTGTGTGATGGTTTACTCTGTTCTTACTGCATATGTTTATTGTTTATTAGACATCTGATGAATGAATGATGGAATGATTTAAGTGAATAACTAATGACATAATTAGATATCTGTGTATACGCGATTTTCATAAAGGGTATCCGCGTATATACGCGAGTCTATTTCAGGAAAGTAGCGTATGGGTTTTAGAAGCAAGAAAAAGTAAAAGTTTTGAATATGCAGTAAATACTGAGAAATACTGATTCACCCCCCCTCTCAGTATTTTCCCAACAATTGGTATCAGAGCAGGTCCTTCTGCAGAAGCTTGATCGCTTGAAGGAGATCCGTCGCAATGGGAAGTCAAGAAGGAGTGATGTCTATAAAGCCACCTCTATTCAATGGAAGCAATCTGATATTCTGGAAGGTACGTACAAAAGCATATCTGCAAAGTCTTGGTGCAGATGTATGGGCGATCGTGGAAGAAGGTTATCAATACCCGGCAAGTATTCCTACTGATGCAGCTGAAAGAAAGAAGTATGAAATCAATGCCAAAGCAGTGAATGTCTTATTGGGAAGCATGTCTGAATCAGAATTTGCTAAAGTGATGCGACTACATTCGGCAAAAGACATATGGGACAAAATCATTCTAAGCTATGAAGGAGACACAAAGGTAAAAAGTGCAAAACTCCAAACTCTTAGAATTGAATATGAAAATTTGAAGATGCATAGTGATGAGAGTGTTGCCGGTTTCTTTCTTCGTCTGGATGATATTGTAAATCGAATGAGAAATTTGGGTGAAACCATAACTGATACTACTCTGGTGGAAAAGGTCTTAAGATCCTTGACTTCAAAATTTGACTCTAAAGTTTCAGCTATTGAAGAAAGGCAAGATCTGCAAACTCTTACTATTGTTCAATTGCATGGTATTCTGACTGCTTTTGAAATGAGGCAAGGAGGCCCTTCTCAAATCAAAGAAGCTGCTTTTAAGGCATCTGCAAAAGGAAAAGAAAAGGAAGTTGTCAAAGAATCCAGCTATATATCTGAAGAAGAAGAAGAAGAAGCAAATTTTGTGAGAAGACTTCAACTAGGTACCGGAAAGTTCAAAGGTAAGCTTCCTTTCAAATGTTTCAATTATGGAAGAGTTGGTCATTATGCTGCAAAGTGTCCTTATAAAGAAACATCGGCTAAAGGAAAAGAAGTAGCAAGAAGGAATAAGAATCGATCTAGCACAAGAAAAAGTTATTATACTAATGAAGACAGTGATGGATCATCTAATAGTGAGGAAGAATGTGAAGAAGACTTTAGACTTCTCATGGCTTTTGAACAAAGAGAAGAAAAGGATACTTTTGTGGATGCTCTAGAGGACAATGATTTTCTTGAAGAAAACAATCAACTCAAAGTAAGCCTAGAAGAAAATAACATAATCATAGAGACTCTTGAAAATCAGCTTGAAGCAAAGGAAAAACGCATTGAGGAATTGGAGTGTGAAGTAGTAAGTCTAAGGAAAGATAATGAGAAAGTGAAGACTCTCAATATTAGATTTGCTAAAGGTTCAGAAACCTTAGATGAGATTATCAAGACACAACGGTCTCCTCTTATAAAAACAGGTCTTGGATATACTGGGGAATCTTCCCAGACTTCAGCACCAAATTATCTGAAAGCAGCCACAACTAGTTCTCCACATTCAGCCACTCAGCAAGGGAACAAAGGATCTTTACAGATAAAGCATGATCATCTCAAATCAAGGAACACTAATAGGGAGATCTTTCAAAGAAGCTACAACCAACAGGTAAATTCAAATAGAAGATTTCATGATCACATAAATTTCTACTTCAATGGACAATGTTTCTCATGTCACAATTTTGGTCATAAAGCTGTTCAATGTGTTGCATATAAAACCATCATGACAAGAGAAGCAAGAAAGAAAAGGATGAATATTGAACCTAAGAAGAACACCTATAACAACTTTTCTCCTCTTCAAAACGAAGTTGAATGTACTTATTGCAATAACTTTGGTCATGAAGAATCTGAATGCAGGAGCAAGGTCCAGCCAAAAGAACATGTTCCCTCAAGCTCTAAAATATGGAAAAAGAAAGAAATATAGGTTGAAAATTGTGGGATAGCATTATTTATAGAAGGTGAAGACAATCAATGGTACATTGATAGTGGGTGCTCAAGACACATGACAGGTGACAAAAGCAAACTCCTTACATATAATGCTCTAGAAAAGGAAAATAAAGTTACATTTGGAAATGATACTCCTGCTGTAATTAAAGGAAAAGGGTCAGTATTTCTAAAAGAAAAGGTGAAGGCTAATGATGTCATGTATGTGGATGGATTAAGGCATAACTTGTTAAGTGTAAGTCAAATGTGTGATCAAGGAACAAAAGTGGTCTTTAGTTCAAAAGAATGTGTGGTTCATGATCTTGATACAGGTAAAATCATTATAAAAGGAAAAAGAAATCCAAGCAACCTGTATGTACTGAACGGCATAGATCAATGTTACTTGAGAAAGTCTTCAGAAAATTGGCTATGGCATAGAAGGCTGGGGCATCTGAGCTTCTCTCAAATCAACAAAGCAAGCAGACTTCAAGCTGTTCGTGGTCTTCCCAATATTAATCTACCAGAAAGTATCATATGCAAATCTTGTCAATTCGGTAAGCAGACCAGAGTATGATTTAATGCCAAAGAAGGATCATCAAGTGAGCCTCTTGAACTCATTCATACTGACATATGTGGACCTATGAGGAAAAATTCACCACGTGGGGAAGAATACTATATCTTATTTATTGATGATTACTCTAGAATGTGTTGGATCGGGCTCATTAAACAAAAAGATGAAGCATTTGAAAAATTTCAGATCTTCAAAGCATTAGTTGAAAATGAATTAGATCTAAAAATCAAGTGTCTTAGATCAGATCGAGGAGGAGAATATACATCAAATGAATTCTTTGAATTTTGTGAATAGCATGGCATAAAA
Organism: Pinus albicaulis; assembly: GCA_034641835.2. Lineage (NCBI taxonomy): Eukaryota > Viridiplantae > Streptophyta > Pinopsida > Pinales > Pinaceae > Pinus > Pinus albicaulis. The sequence continues at coordinate 1,323,700,540 of CM076570.1, forward strand.
AGACAATTCTCTGTAGCAGGTACTCCACAACAAAATGGCGTAGCAGAAAGAATGAATAGAACAATTCAACAAATGGCTAGAGCTATACTCGATGATTCTGGAACTCCTGACATGTTCTGGGTTGAAGCAGCACATACAGCAGCTAACATTCTCAACAAGGCTCATGTTCGGGTAAATAGTCACAAAAATCCATATGAACTCTGGTATGGTAATTCTCCATCTGTGAAGCATTTTAGAGTTTTTGGAAGTAAATGCTTTATCAAAAATAATGATGAAAAGCTTGGCAAGTTTGAACCTAGATCAGATGAAGGAATATTTCTTGGTTACTCTTCTTCAAGCAAAGCATACAAATGTTACAATAAAAGGCTTCGAAAGATTGTTGAATGTATTGATGTTGTTATTGATGAGTCTCCTGCAGCTCCTAAAGAAGAAAAACAAACAACAAAAGAAGATGATGGTGACCTATGTCCGTCTACATCAAATAGAAATGATATAGACAGTGGATCCAATGAAGAACCTGAAGATGATCTATCTGAAAAAGCTCCATCTAGATATGTTCAAAAGAATCATCTTGAATCTCAAATTTTGGGTGATAAGGAATCAGGTGTACGAATAAGGAGAACTCTTGTGGGATCTTCTAATCATTTGGCATTTCTATCCACAATTGAACCACACAATGTCAATCAAGCTAGCAAAGATGAATGTTGGAAGCAAGCCATGAATGAAGAGCTTGATCAAATTGAAAAGAATGATACTTGGGAATTGGTACCAAGACCACATGATAAAAATTTCATTGGAACTAAATGGATTTTCAAGAACAAGTTAAATGAGAATGGGGATGTTGTAAGAAACAAAGCTAGACTGGTTTGCAAAGGGTATACTCAACAAGAAGGTATAGACTTTGAAGAAACTTTTTCTCCTGTAGCTAGACTTGAAGCCATCAGAATGTTTCTTTCTTTTTCAAGTTATCAACAAATCAAAGTTTATCAAATGGATGTTAAATATGCTTTTCTTAATGGTGATCTAGAAGAAGAAGTATATATAGAACAACCGGAAGGATTCATTTTGGGAAATGATGCAAATCTTGTTTGTAGACTTAAAAAGGCTCTATATGGTCTCAAAAAAGCTCCAAGGGCTTGGTATTATCGCCTTGACAAATATCTTCATCAACAAGGATTTTCAAAGGGATCTGCTGATAGCAACTTATACACAAAAGTTGAAAATGGTAAACTATTGATTGTGGTTGTATATGTTGATGATATCATTTTTGGGAGTAACAAAGAATCTTTGAGTCAAAAATTTGCTTCTGTCATGCAGCAAGAATTTGAAATGTCCTTACTTGGAGAACTAACATTCTTTCTTGGCTTACAAGTGCATCAAACTGTAGATGGTATATTCCTATCACAAGCAAAATATCTTAAGCAAATTCTGAAGAAGTATGGCATGGAAGAATGCAAACCTGTAAGTACACCAATGATAACCGGATGCAATCTCAGTTCTCATGATGATTCTCCCACGGTGAATCAACCGGAATACAGATCAATGATAGGAAGTCTACTTTATCTCACTGGGACTAGACCAGACATTATGCATGCAGTTGGGATTGTTGGACGATTCCAAGCTAATCCAAAAGAGTCTCACCTTCAGGCTGTTAAAATAATTTTCAAATATCTTCAAGGAACTCAAGACCTTGGTCTATGGTATCCAAAGAATGCTAATCTTACTCTTCATGCTTACACTGATGCAGATTGGGCTGGAAGTGTTGATGATCGGAAAAGCACTAGTGGTGGTGCATTCTATATGGGACCTCGGTTAGTATCCTGGTTCAGCAAGAAGCAAAATTCTATTGCCTTATCTACAGCAGAAGCAGAATATGTGGCTGCCGCATCTTGTTGCACTCAACTCCTTTGGATGATGCAAACCTTACAAGATTTCAAATCAAATGTACACCTCCTATCTCCATTATGTGTGATAATACAAGTGCCATCAGTATCTCAAAGAATCTTGTTATGCATTCGAAGACCAAGCACATTCCCATCAAGTATCACTTCTTATGTGAACAAGTGCTTGAGAAAAAGGTGAAGTTGGAGTATGTTCCCTCCAAAGAACAAGTTGCTGATATCTTTACCAAACCTCTGCCCAGGGAAGCGTTCGAGTATCTAAGACAGAAGCTGGGAGTGTTCTCTGCCAGTCAAAAGAACAAATCTGCATAATTTTAGAAGATGGCATTGGATACGCGGGTTTCCTGAAACACAGTCGCATATATACGCGAGTTCCTGCACAAAAAACCGCGTATGTCTGATTGCTGACATTTTTTTTTGGAGTCAGCTCTCCTCAGCACAGCTGCAGTTGGTGACTCTGATACTATTTGGTATCTCTGGTGGTGCTCCAGTTCTCATAATTATTTTTCTAATGTTTTTATAAAGATGCCTTGATGATTTGTTGGTAAAAGTGTTCAGGATGCACAAACTAAGGGGGAGCCTTAGTCATATGAAAAGGATGCTTGGATGCACAGATTCAGGGGGAGCATTAGCATTGCTGAGTATAATGCATTGTTGGCACTATGATGGTTCTGAAATATGTTCTCTTTCTTGAGGAATTTCTGGTGTTGGTCATAAATGGTCATATTTATATTTTGGTGAAAAGGTCTTGTTGAGACCCATGATGTAAATTTGTAATATTCAGTCATGTAAAGGACTTGTCAAATTTGTAAACCCACTTGGTTGGGTAGCTGAGTCAAATTTTGTAAACCCACTTGGTTGGGTAGCTAAGTTGAAATGTGTAGACCCACTTGGTTGGGTACTTGAGTCTCATATGTAAAATCACTTGGATGGATATTTGATGTAAGTATGAGTCATCGGTGATAGGAAAGTCATAGAGTCTTGTACTTCATTGAAAAATATGTTTAAAGATTCAGCATGAACTCAGGGGGAGCTTGGTCACTTCCGTATATCTCAGATCTGCAGAACGCTTCTTCTGCATGTGGAGAAAAGGGGGAGAATATGTTGGTTTTGATCCGCCCTTTGCCCTTGATGTCAAAGGGGGAGAGTGCCATGGTGTTTGAATGGTGTCAAAAATGGAGAGAGTGACATGGTATCATTGTATTCTTAATGTACCTATCTGTTGTGGTAACCAAACACCATCGTGGTTGCCATCAAGTCCAAAGGGGGAGATTGTTGGCAATATGATGCAGAAGTGTTGTCCTTGATGGCAAGCCACTGAATGAAGATGAAGACATGAGATTATTGACATGTGTTGTCCTTGATGGCAATACACCTGATGAAGTTATTCTTGACTTGATGGACTTGGTAAATGATGTAAATCTGATATGAAATGATGTTAGTTAGCAACATGATGCTGAGTGTTGTCATTGAATGGAAACCCACTTGATGAAGAAGATGGCAACTTCTTGATGAAGTTGTGCTTGAAGATGTCTTGATGAACTAAATCTGATGTATCTACAGTAAGTACAGAAGGCAATGAAGAAAGGAATTCAGTATGTGATAGATTTATGATGAAAAGAGTATGTCTCTAGGCATACGCGGATTTGCCTAAGGGAAGTCGCGTATGCACGCGGGAAAGAACGTGCCAAGTCGCGTATGGGAAAAAAGCGCTCAAAAAGTGCAAATCCAGGGGTAACCACCATGGTATTGACCCATTGTATTGGGTTATGATTCGTCTAAACAACCCCGTCCAGGAATACCATCGGATGTAATGTGGTTTTGACTCATGGTATTGAAAAAGGGTAAACCTATATAAAGAGAATAAATTCATTATGCAAGATATGGATATGGGTGAAAGATGTCTGAGCTTGAATGAATACTTCTCTCTGGAGTATATCTGAATGGAAAGGGTTACAGTTGAATGAAAGATCTGAAAGTATGAGGCACCAATGATGGAGTGATGAAGAAGGGGATCTAGATCTGTATTGTACTTGTATTTTCTAGATCTATTTATGGAATGATTAGATCTGAGAAGAGGCGAACATATGTCTGAAGTAAAGGGTAAAATCTGTGTGATGTATCTGTTCTGAAGAATTGCAATGACCTAAAATATCTGAAGAACCATACGCTAGTTCGCCGCAGAGGAAGCGCGTATATACACGGCTTTGTTGAAGAGAAAGCGCGTATGCGCAGTGAAATTAGCTCTATAATTTGTACAGAGGTATACGCAGGTTGATGTGGACTAAAGCGCGTATATACGCGACATTAGTAAAAGGAAAGCGCATATGTAAACTAGGGTTTGATGAAGCATGGGGTATGAAATCTCTGATCTGATCTGCTCTGTTTTAGCTATCTGTTGTTGATGTTTGACTGTGCTTAAATGTATGGAGAGGGTCCAGTCTAAAAATATGATGAAACGTGGTCTGCAGGTTGTGTTCTATTGAAGTTGTTGGATCCAGTGTGAAAATTGATGAAACGTGGTCCATAGAGGTGCTGAGGGTTGTAGCCTTCAGTCAGGGGGTTGTAGCTCCCTTCCAGGTGAGGCTGGTAAACGAGAGCAGGGGGTCGTAGCTCCCTTCCGGGAGAGGCTGGTAAACGAGTCAGGGGGTTGGAGCTCCCTTCCAGGAGAGGCTGGTAAACGAGCGCAGGTGGGTGCCTGCGTGCTGGTCAAGTCTGTGCCAGCACATATGTTGTAAGATGTTTTCTCTATAATAAAATATTGAAGGCTGAGCAACTGCAGCGGTGGTTTTCTCCCGACTTAGGTTTCCACCTAAAAATCCTGGTGTTCATGTGTGATGCTTTGTGTGATGATTTATTCTGTTCTTACTGCACATGTTTACTGCTTATTGAATATCTGATGAATAAATGAAGGAATGATTTAAGTGAAGAATTAATGACATAAATAGATATATGTGTATACGCGAGTTTCGTAAAGGGTATCCGCGTATATACGCAAGTCTTGTTCAGGAAAGTAGCGTATGCGTTTTAGAAACAAGAAAAAGTGAAAGTTTTGAATATGCAGTAAATACTGATTCACCCCCCCCTCTCAGTATTTTTCCCAACAATCGAGTGTTGAAAACTTGAGTTTATGATCCTTTCCATGGTCTTATAGAAACAAAACAAAGAGGATCTACCTGGTTTGGAACCATTTCCTCTTGGTAGACAACTTTTAGACTTGGGATGGAAGGAAACTTCTTTGTTTCATGATTTTCTGTACATATAACATAGGTTTCTACACTTTTCAAATCAAGAGGGCATTATCTTAAGGCATGTTTCTCTCTGCACTTTGGACAAAACATAGAGAAGGCATCACTTTCAAGTTTCAACTCTTTTCTTGTTTTGTAATTTCAAGGTGTCTATTTGTTCACTAAGACTCCTTAAAATATATGTTTTAAATTCATCAAGAAAATTTCCTATTTCAGCCCTACTTATTGTTTGAGATGCAAATTTATTAATTCTAGAGAGTACAAGATCTCTTGAATTCTTTCCAACTCTTGATTTACATCTTGAAATATGTATGAATAATTCAGAAATTTCTGGTAATGATAGTTGAGAAATGTCTCATTTTCCCATCATATTAAGGATATCTATCCATTCATCTCTAATGGATTTTAGTCGAAGACATTTCAAAGTATCTTGATCCAAAATTTTCATTTCAGCCCTTTTTATAGGAGAGCTTTAAAAGTATCTTGATCCAAAATTTTCATTTTAGCCCTTTTAAAATTAAATTGAATCTTTTAATTAAATCCTCCATATTATCATCTTCTCTTCGAATCATCTTAAATACTTCATATTTTTGGTTATGAGGCATGCAATAATCCTTGTATTTTAATAATAATGCATTTTTCATTTCTTCCCATTTTCTAATCAAGTGTGTTATTAAGCCCATAAACCATTTCAATGTTGCATCCTTAAGGGTAGCTGGAAACAATCTCAATTTTTGAGAATCGAGTAGTAGTCATGTGATCTACATAAAACTTTGAATCCAAAAAGAAATATTTTAGGATCCTCACTTCTTAATCCTTGGGTGTTAGGAAGGATATAGGGTGAGATATTTTTCATTGTGGCAGTGGTATCTTCATCAAGTATTGGAAATCCAACAAGATCTAGATCTATTCTGTCTTCTTCTCTCCCTCCTCTACCTTCACCTCTTCCTCTTCCTCCACCTCTTCCTCTACCTCTACATCCACCTCAAATCTTAGGCCCATCTCCTCCAATTCTTAAATGTTCGTCATTGTTGTGTACTTCCCCTTTCCATTCCCTAGCCATTGTAGATTCTTCTTAACTAATATAAGATTGCAATACTGGGATTTTCTGTTCTTCTTCTAATTCTTCCAGTTCTTATATCAATGGTATAGTAAATAAGATTTCTTCTTCCTCTTCCTCACTAGGGATTTCTCGTTCTTGAGCTAAATTTTTTCCTCCGGTAGAGGTTACGAAAATTACTCCTTCTGTTGGGAATGTAGGGTCTTGTTCTTCCATAACTGCTTCAGTTGATGAGGTTGGTGAATCCCTAGGTTGAATTTTTGATCTTAATACCTCATGAAGTCTATTTATACCTACTAAAAAAGGTATGTGACTTTGGGTCGATGGTGTGGCACTACGAGGTCTAGATGGGGTGAGTGGTATTGTTGTTGGAATTAAGCTTCTTCCTCTAGCTACAAATATACCCCTAGAATCTCTTTTTCTACACATGGCATTTTTTTAAGAGAGAAAAGGATTCTATTTACACTTCCTTGCCAATGATGCCAAAATGTTTAGTCAATTTAATGTTCTTAAATTGCTATCATAAATTATCGGTTGGAATTGGTAATCTTGTGAAGTGCAAGTGCACTATATATGCTAGAAACCTTTCTTATTTTATTATGATGATTTTATAGGTGAAGTTCGCTTTTTGGAGACGTCATAAATGAATTTAAGAAACTAAACTATAATTCATGAAGAAAATTAAGTCCAATGGTAACTATGTCCCTAAAAAATTCAACAAAAATCTTAACTAATTTATCTATTAGTAACTAATGATCAATTTGAGAAATATTTAAAAATTATAGAAAAAGAGGCAACATTAATATTTTTTGGTCTTTTTGGGAATTTTATGTGAATGAAACTTGAGTCAAGGAATCAATTATTTACACTATTATGCTCAGAAAGGAAATTTATAAATCACTATTAAGAAACAAGACTACTTAAACTTACAAAAAGAATTTAATTGAAAACTGAAAAGGAAATTCTAAAATATGTTTCTCAAAAGAAGAACTAATATACAAAAAATCATTGATGTATAAAAGAAACTATGAATATCTCTGTATTTTGACTATTCATAAAATGAAACTACATCAAATGATTAAAACAATTTACTTGAACATCTATTCTAACTAGATGAAATTCTGGAAATTATTATAGCATATAACATAATGACAAAATTAAACCAAGTGCTTATATTACGAAATTTTGGAAATAATGATAGAAACTAACATAATGAAATGAAAATGATAAACAAAACAGCTATACTATAGAAGTCCGAAAATAATTGTAGATTATAACATACAAACGAAATCAAAAGAAAGACATCTATATATGCTACCAAATAAAGTGAAAGTATAAAATGAGAAATAAAGACGAAGTTATGAGTAACATCTAATTATAAAAACAAACAGAAATAAAATAGATCCTCTTCTGTTGCAGGTGCCCTCCACAATAGATGGATTCAAGTCTAAATGGTACTAACTACACATTGAAACTCCAAAATGCTCCTTCATTCAAATTGGAAATAAAACAGAGTTTAAATGGGATTATAGTCACACAATAATTCGCACTGTCACAATTACTAGTTCGGTATTTATAAAATATTTCCATTAACTGTCTTGAAGATTTTATGCCTAGCAGAACTAGAAATTTTTATCTCAAACTCTTGAAATAGAAAGTAGATTTTAGTTTCTTCACAATTTTCTATGTGGCAGAGAAAGTCGTGAAGCTCAATGGCTTCAGACTCCTCGCTCACTTGATTTAGCACCTGGTTGACTATTCCTTTCAGTGCAAATCTGGGTGATTTATTACTTGATTTGGGTCAGATGGATAGGATAGGATCCATTATAAGATCATTTGTAATCTACCCATATGTTTCTCTACTCCATTAATACCTTAAAACCTATCGAACCGTGGCAGTGGCTACAGAAACATCAATCAACTGCAGAATTTCATTAATTATGTAGCTAATATATATTTTACTCTAATATTAAGGAACAATTGAAAATATGAAAAATGATTCATCTGAATACTTTACCAAGTAAAAATTTCTAGTCTAACACTTGTTTTAGCTAATGGTGTTGACAAAAATAAGGAAAAATGAGTGAAAGGAGTATCAAAATTGAGGTAGTCTTGAGGCTCTACAATACTATATTGTAAGAATATTTTCATACATTTGATTTCTTATAAACATTATTATTGGATGTATTATTAATTCTATTTTAGTACAATATTAATATCATACTAATAACAACAACAATAATAAATGATGATTAAGGTTAACCTTTCAAATACATTAATATTATTTTCATTTACAATGTTCATAAAAAAAATCATTTATAATCTTTCATAACTCAAAATTCCATTTTTTAAACTTATTATTTAATTATCCCTTCAAGAATTAGGTCCCTTGAACCCTAATCCTAGTTAAAATAATATATTTTTTTATATTTTAATTATGGAAACATTTTGCTTCTATATATTTAAAAAAACTAACCACCACAACAAAACGCATTTACAAGGGACATTCATAACTAATATTTAGGGGTCAATAGACATTTTTTAGAGGGATATTCAACAGTGATACCAATTATTATCCTATTGTATTCATGGGTTCTACTCGCTTGCTAACATACATGTTGCCTACGGAGAACCACCATCTCCTCTTCCATTAAATTGATTTTTCTTTTATGACCTTGGATTTCATCTTGCAGGTCAATTTGATGACGACGCAAAAAATCTATTTCCTCCTCTAACATGGTTGTTATACATTGTGGACTAAGGAGTTTCTCATCCAAATAACTCATAAATTCTAGTTAATAAGTAGATGATGTGTTGATGAAGGTTGTTAAGGCATCCATGTTAGCTCACTAGAGAATGAGGGAAGAATTTGTAGTCGAAAGGGTTAGTGTGGTCCATTCTATGCCAAACACGAGTGTTGAAATTAAGACTAAGAATTTCTTCAAGGAGAGAGGGCCCAAAAACTCCAAAAATGAACACACCAAGCAAATAGAAGAATTGACCAAGATACCTTGGAATGTGGTGTAAATTTTGAATGGCGATGTTGCTATCAAAAATCCCCTCGAGAGATTCAACAACTTCATGTTTCTTCGATCCTTGTGCATCCACATGTAGCGACTATTACATTGTGTTGAATTGATCATCCCAAATAAGTAAATTACCTTGATTTGAATACTTCCTCCAAGAGACATAAATAAATGAAGCCACTGAGGAGTCCTCCCATGAGAATTCACCGCAAAAATTATAGAGAATAGAATATTAATTGGGAAATTAGCAAGCCAAGAAATTCCTTTCTTGTCTCGAAGGGGGAGGTGACAGTTAGGGGATTTTAAAATGAAATACAACCCATATTCGATCCTATTTTCTTAATTCATATAGTTGTTTGTGATACACTTTATGCTACCATTCTTCAAGAATTGCAACATGGAGTTGAGGTCAACTTCCATGAATGTAGGTTTAGAAGCAATATTTTCCCATGCCCTAGGAGAGACCACCTTATCCTTTTATGTAGGGATAATCCACCAAACTTCCATATTATCGAGTATCTTGTTGAATTATTTGAGACAAAGGGGTCATTTTCCAACATTGAATGCATGTTGGACATTGAACATTGAAGGCCTTCCTCAAGGTGCATTCAAATTTCTCCATTTTCATACCCTTATATAAAGATCCATTCACAATGGTTATGAACCAATGATTTTCCTCCTTATTCCTAATAGCCTTAGCTTCTTCATTTCTATATGAGAGGGAGAGGGTATACAATATGTAGTGATAATTGATGGAATTATTCTCTATATTATGGAGCCATTTACCTTGCATTTCTCCTCTTCCATATGGTATACTAATTTTCTTGAGCATATTCCTCCTTATATTTCCCTCGTAGGATATGGAAAAAGACTTCAAAGGGATAGCCTTTATCATGTCCTTGATTCAATGGAGGAGGGCCTTAAGAATATTGTTCTTTCAATGGAGGAGAGCCTTAAAAATATTGTTCTTAGGAAGAGATCTCAAACAGAGATAGTGAATTAAGATGATGAAGTTTCATGCAATGACAATGGAAGTGATTTCACACTCTTTGACCAATTGAAGTCCCAAGTAAAGGCGATACATCTTTGCAATTTCCCAAGCCTAGACAAACTTAGTTCTGTATATCCAAATGGATTTATCAAAACCCCTCCCCCTCCTGCAAACCCTTATTAAAATAAATTACTTAACATGGATTTTTAAATAATTATTAAAGTTTTATAATGAAACATTTTTAAAAAGTATAGGAATTATACATCTTACTCATATTTCAAACTTAAAGTATAAAATATTTTTTACTTTTTAGTAATTTATCTCCCTCTAAAGTTGAGTCGAAATTACGTTACTTGGTATTCACGTCCAGATATCTTATTTATTCTTGAGAGTAAAAGTGGAATATTTTTACCACATCCTCTTCATATATAATTATAATATCAATAACAAATCCAACTATTATAATAAAAATTAAATTATTAATATTTTATAGTTATTTCAATTAAAACTAACCAAACATATTTTTAATTTTTTTAATTATAACAAATATTATTTTTTTACTTAGTTTAAAATAAAATAAAAACTTATATGGAGATCAACATTCACACCATAAATTATTGAAATGGTACTAATAACAACAACAATATTGTTGAAATAAATATTTCTTTGCTTTTAAAAATATTGCAAATAAAAACTATTGTTGAAAGAAATATTTTTTGTTTTTAGAAATATTGCTTTGTTTTGATTGGGAACATTAGTTCCTTTATTTTATATATGCTCACTATTGCGTAACACTCATTTAAACACAATAGTGCGTACGGTATGAACATCATCAATGAGTTTGTTGAAATAATTTTTTTTGTTTTTTGAAATATTGCTTTGTTTTGAATAGGAACATTAGTTCCTCTATTTTATATATGCTCACTATTGCTTAACACTCATTTAAACACAATAGTGCATAAGGTGTGAATATCATCATTGAGTTAAATTTAATGGAAGTGATATGATTCAACATTAAATTTTCCCAAGTTGCATTATGTAAATGTAGTTTCCTTTAATGTTTTGGGACAAAATTCAAGTTAATTATAAAAAAAGTGTGGTGTATATTTAAAAATATATATATATATTTTATATTTTAAATAGTATGTTTATATATAATTAATTAATTTATGTATTTTAAATATAATTGATTTTACTTTTATTTTTACATTATTCATTTATTTAATTAATCATGTAAAATTTTATGGCACTAGATAATGTAATAGAATAAAAAATATATTTTATTATATTTGAATAAAAGTTTTTTTATTACAAAAATGAGATAATATAATTTTTCACAATTATCAAAATTTTAATAAATAATTTAAATTTAATTTTTTATACATTTTTTTATTATGACACTAGATAATGTAACAGAATAAAAATTTATATTTTATTATATTTGAATAAAATATTATTTATTATAAAAAAATGAAATAATATAAATTTTTACAATATTTGAAATCTTAATAAATAATTATTAGAGTTTTTTTTCTTTTCTTTTTCTAGTAAAATATGGGTAAAATATTGCTATCCAATTAACATAGACAAAATATTTCCATAATAAATATGTTTGACTTCAACATATGTATATTTGAAAATATACATCTTTTAACATTCAACTTGGATGGCACTACCATATACATTTAGGGAGGAGGAGAACTATGGCAAAGGGTTTCTGTTACACCATTTTTTGGTCATCTAACCTATTATCATTAGATGGACCCAAGTACACCATGTAAGACCAATTTTACCCTAAGTAAAATTGATTTCACTATGTTAAATAACTTAATAAACCACATTTATTAGGTTGTTTATGGTCTAAACAGGAAACCCCAAAAGGAAATATTAAACAAACCTATATTTGTTTGATTTTCCTCATGGAATAATTAATTAAACCATAATTTAATTATTATTCCTAATCATGTTTAACCCAAAACAAAGAAATTAATTAGATAAACCTTTATTTATCTTATTATTTTTTAGGAATAATTATTTAAATCTTATTTAGATAATATTCCTTGTTAAATATGACCAAATCACCCACAAATAATTAAATAAATCATTATTTATTTAATTATCCTTCAACCACTTCCTTAAAAAGATAAATAAATCATTTATTTATTTATTATTAACGAATAAAGGGATTTGACCCAAGTCAAATACTTTTTCCCTCCAACAAATATAATAAAATATTCCATAAAAGGTGGATCTAGATTTGGTTAACATTATTTTAATCATGCACCAAGATCTAGAATGACCCAATATTTTGTTATAAATAGGAGGGTTTTCCTACCATTCTTCACCTTTTGTTGCCTATTAGATCACTCTGGATCTAAACTCTTGGTCTGACTTTGAGCCATTATCATTGTCATATTTTCCATTATTTGTTGTGTGAGCTCCCTTTGAGTTCTATCTTTGTTTGGGTTTTCTACACCAACAGGAGAGAGAAATGCTAGATCTGAAGTGCTGAGGACTTCCAAGAACCCATCCCATTGAGGAGAATTGGAAACATCTTCTTGTTTTCCTCCCAGGTGCCCTTAATACAAAAAATTCTTTCAAAAATTGTTCTTGTCTTGTCTATTGGATATATGGAGCAAACCCTTCTTTTTACTGCTTAATGTCTTTCTATGCATAGATCTGGTTTTTTTCAGCTCTTTTCTTGATCAACTAACTGCAGATCTGAAGATATTGGCAGCCACTTTTGATGTTAGGGCTATTAGTTATGCGTAGCTAAAGTGGTCTTTTTTCGTACACTTCGACAAAGGATTCATACTAACAAATGGTGACTCCACATGGGTTTTAAATTACGACCGCTGTCGTTTTTCATATTCCTGCATATCCAGCTACTTCAGACCCTAGGGTTTCTTTTCAGTTTTTTTTTTTTCCTATTTTCATGTTGTTTTTCTCCTATAAAACCCTAAAACATTAAAATTTCTAACTTCCGTGTGTTTCTGGCCCTATTGCGCAGGTAAGCGACATCAGCCGCAACTGAGACGGCAACTTTTCCAGAAATCTGCCGCCGAGACACCCGGAGCTTCAGGTCGCACTTTTCAGCCCATAAACTACGACCTAGAGGTGACCTCCAGGTCACACTTTTCTGCCCATTTTCTGCGACCTGCACTGAAAACAAGTCGGAACCTGCAACCTGCCAATTTTTCAGCTGTTTTTCTGCAATTTTTCTGGGTTTTTATGAAGCTTCTGTCAGGGTTTTCCAGCCTTTGTCTCAGCCCGTTTCGACCTGTTCCTGATCTGTTTTTCTCATCTAAGTGGGAACCTGGCCCCCCAGGGCTTCAGTACCCTCCACTTTTGGTGGAAGAGTTTTAGCTGCTTCAGGTGTCTGATTTTTCAGAATTTCAGCCTCCCTTTTTTCAGATCTGATACCTCCTTTTCAGATCCCTTTTAATCAGCTCTTCTACCTCTCGAATCACCTCCTGAAGATTTGTTTGGATCTACTTTTAGGGCCTCCTCCTTGCCCCTTCTTCTTTTTGCTGATTTCCTCCTTTTTTCCAGCCACCTTGCCTCTGCCTCTTGGCTGTGATCCGCACCTCTTTTCAGCAGCTTTATCCTTTAGATCCCTGTCCCTTTTGACCCTAGATCTATTGGCCTCTTTTTAAGTGTGTTTTGACTAGATTTTTTCCCTTTTTTAGATTAGTTTTGAGTGACCCGCCTTCTTGGGTTGAATCGATGCACTAGTAGCTGTTATTTTTCTGTTATTTCAGCATTATATACTGTTCTCTGCAGATTTATTTTCAGTTACGCAGCACACTTTTTCTCTTGCTCTCAAAATGAAAAGGGTTTAAAAATTAAAATTAACGCATGCCACACACTCACCCTAAGCGAAGAAGAGCCTGGTTTACACCGCCAGGAAAAGACTTTAAAATCAATTGACACTACACCTATCTGCCCTTGTTTCGACATTGTAATCACTTGATTCTGCACCTCCTTGCCCTTGTGGTCGTTCTTCTTCCCCTTGTGCCATGTTTGTGTTGTCATCATTGTGCCCCCAAGGCACACTTACTGGAGACTTCTTGGCCTTCACCCTCAGTTTCCGGTCGATCGACCTGCTCCGTCCCGCCGTCGTCGAGCCAGTCCTCCTCCGAGTCCGCACTCCGACTCCTCTTCTGATTCTTTGGGTTCTCCTTTTCCTTCTGGTTCTCCCCCTGTCACCTTCACTATGTCTGGTCCAGGGCCTAACGCTAGTGGTGCTCCCGGCCCTAATGCCGGAACTACTACTAGCGGAACCGCCACAGGAACTACCTCAGCCACACCCTTGCGGTCGTACATCACAGGCCTTAGCCTCCCCGATTTCAATCAGTTGATCAATGACCCTATCCGCCACGATGTTGGTTGGCCTACTATGCCAACCAAGCTCCCCTCCGACATCCCTAAGTTCGAAGGCCTTGCTGGAGAAGATCCAACCAACCATGTCCGATCTTTCCACATGTGGTGTTCCTCCAATTCCATTACCGATGATTCCATCCATCTTCGGTTGTTCCAACGCACGCTTACCAGTGAAGCTTCTAAATGGTATGTTGACCAAGCCACCTCTTCCCATACCACCTTTGCGACCATTGCCCAAGCCTTTTTATCTTACTTCTAGCTCCCTCTCCGATACGATACTGGTACGGAGCTTTTGACCTCTTTCAAGCAAACCTCTTCGACCCGCCTTTCCGCCCATGTCCAGGAATGGCGACGAAGACGAAGCTTATGTCGAGCTCCCCCCTTCAAAGATCGTATCTATATGGAATGGTTCCTTCGCTCTCTCTTAGCTCCCATTGGCAAAGATGTCACCTCCCATTTCCCTCAAACCGAAGAAGCCTCCCTCCAAATAGCCTTGAAATATGACCTTATCTATGCTCAGTCTAGTTATGTTTATACCGTCCTCCCTGACCTCCCCAGGCCCGGTGGCGCTAACGCCCCAGGGGCATCTCATTCCGCCGACGGTATCGTTGGAGCCCTTTCTCATCCGTACGCTCAACCTCCTATGGGATATGGTCTCCCTCAGGGAGGGGCCAGCACCTCTAGCACTCTTCCCCCTCCCGGTAGCATGTATCCAGGATACGGCATGCCTCCTCCTTTTTCCCAACCTCCTGCTTACCTCAATGTTGCCCAATCTAACCATTACCTTTATCCCCAGCCTGGTGTGCCAGCTCCTCCAGCATATGCGCTTCCATCTCCCTTACCTCCTCCAAACCCGCAATAGCACCTACAGCCCCCTCCAGGGCAAGTATTTGCACAGCAGGGCGCGACTAATCCCCCTTCTTCTCAAAGAAGGCAGAGAGGAAATCCAAAACAATCTGCCCCTGGTACTCGGGGACCGAATCCTCAAGGTGTTGACCCTAACACTGCTAACCAGCAACAGGGCACTCAGCCCAAGCCGGACAGGCCGCTTTGCACAAATAAGCCTTGTTCGTGTTGCGGTGTTTATGGTCATTACACCCACGATTGTCCCTCTACCTCCTAGATGAGGCAGTATGTGGAGTCTCAAGCCACATGGCGTGGACAACACGCCTTCCCTGCGATCCTCCTAATGTGGCCACTACCCAACCAATCAAGCTATCGATCTCTTTCTCGAAGGACTGCATACCTAAATCCGCCGACAGCCTGTGTCACCACTCCACCTTCCCTTCGGTTCCTCCAATTACCAGATCCTCATGATGAACTCTGATCCACCTCTAACCGTCGACCTTAACCTTCAAACTCGGTCTCGCCAGTACCCCATGCCTCCCGCTCAGTCTGCCCCCGAGTCCCCTTCTTCCGATTCTACAGAGCCTCTTTCGACAACCAATGGTCCCTTACATATCCCTCAACCCAAATTTGAGGTCCATACCAAGATTCCTAAAGGACCGTTACGTCGAAATGCTGCTTCTGGTCGAGCTGCTCATTCGTATAACATAGTAGATGATTTGGCGCAATCTCCTGCTGCCATTTCCACATTGGAACTCCTCCAGTCGTGCCCTTCCCAAAATAAGGCTCTACTATCTCGCTGTAAGCGTAGATCCCAACATGACCAAATGACTTGCTTGACACCCATCAATCGTACTATCCTCCCCCCTTCCGCCCGTCTCTCCAAATCCTAAACAAAATCCGTAACGCCAACGTTTTTGCATAATTGATAAGGGGGCATCCACTGCGGTGATGTCTGCCGGCTTGAAGCAACTCGTGATCTCCGAGTTGGCCCCTTCCACGATCACCTCTTTCGAGCGGACTACTACGCCCCAGCCCCCATCGTCTTCCCATAATTGTCCTATCACCCTTGTCGGTAAGACCGTTTGCGTTGACATCGAAGTCATCGATGCCCCTCTAGACTACAACATTCTATTGGGGTGAAGCTACACCTATGCTATGTTTGCTGTCCCATCCACGGTTTTTCGCAAGATGTCTTTTCCTCACAATGGAAAGATAGTCACCATTGACCAGTTGAATTTCCATGAGCCGCCGTCTCAGACCTCCCCGGAGACGACCATCTCTTCTATAGCCAATAAGCAAATCATCGATTCCTTGACCAGTGTCTCCCCCAGCGTCTACAAAGACTCCTCCCTGCTTGGAACTTTTCCTGGTCTCCCCCCTCCTCATATCTCTGATCCCAACTTGTCGAATGTTTGCATGATGCAATCGTCTCGGGCCGCCCTTAAGCGAACCGCTTCGGCTAGTCAGCAACCTCAGACTCAACCTCACCCACCGCAACCCGCTCCTAGCCCTTCATCTCCGCCAGCCGGACCTCCTCCTTCTGGCCCTTCTCCTACAGCTGGTATCCCTGAACCCCTTTATCCCCTGGATCGGTTCCCCTAGGCCTTAATCATCTCGGAGCCGTCCCTCCTGGTCATTATCCCGCGGGTCAGATACCTTTCCTGGCTCCCCCTCCCGGAGTCTATTCGGTCCCCGTCATGGCCACCCTCTCTCTCCCTAACCTGACCCTGGGTATACCCGTCTGGTACCTTGACCCTCCAGCCGCTACCCCTCCTGGTCACCCCAAACCCTATCTTGCTTTGACATCGGTTCAACCGATCCCCCTTGCTTCCTCCATTGCTACCATGCCCCCTGCACCTCCCCAGGACCCTACCCCTGTGGTGACAGCTCCAGGAAAGAAAGGCAAAGCTCCCAAGGGGGCATCCAAAGACAAGGCCACCCCGACTGACCCTGCTCCTCCCCCGCCTGCAAAGCCTTGTGCCTTGTGTGATGTCGTCGGTCACGCCACCCATACTTGTCCCGAGTTGCCCCGCATTCAACCCATGGTTAAAGTCGCGTTCCCTGAGTCTACGGTCTCCGACCCTTCTCTTCCGTCCTCGTCCGTAACCAAGAACCCAAAAACTATTCGCACTAGCAAACCCTGCGCTTTGTGCGGTATCCATGGCCATTACTCCCACCATTGTCCTCACCTGACGCATTACCGCGCCTCTTTAGAAGTAGTCCGAGAGTATGAGGTTGAACAAAATCAATCTGCCTCTCCCATACTCGCGCAGTATGCTTCAGGCCAGCTTGAGGATCCCCCCGCTCCCATCGACATTTCCCCCCCTGATGTTCAGATGACGGAGTCTACTACGACCATTCTTTACCTATCCTCCTCTGTGAGACCTTTGGAGCCCAGTCCCCTTGCATCCTCCCCTGTTGTTTCACCTGACCCCCCTTCAGCGACCACCCTTGACCCCCTCTTTTCTACCCATACACGAGATCACTCCACCCGTATCTCTGTTGACCTCCGCAGCCCGAGTCCCCGCCATACCTCCTATAGCCCTCATATACCACCCTCTAGTTTGTATATGAGTCATAGCCATCCTGCTCATTGCACTCCCTCCTGCAGTTGCCGCTCGATGTCTTCTGTACACTCACGCTGCCGTCATTGTATCTCCTCCCCCCATTTGTTGTCTTGTAACACCATTCCGCAGGACCTCCCGTCCCCACCCTTTATCGGTTACGCCGATGGTGCAAGTCGTTACTCCCGGAATCTAGCCTCGGTAGGTTGGGCCATTTTCACCCCCTTGCATGCCCTTGTTCTCTCAAACGGGGTCTGCATTGGTACTGCCACCAACAATCAGGCCGAATATGATGCAGTGCGTGGTCTCTTAGCCGATGCCCTCTTTCATCGCATCCTCCATCTGCATGTTTGTTTGGATTCCCTACTTCTTGTCATGCAACTAAATGGTGTTTATCATGTGCATAACCCTGTGCTGTTTAGACGATATTTACGAGTGAAACTCTTGATACGTGAATTTGAAACCATAACTTTCAACCATGTACCTCGAGAACAAAATCACCATGTAGATAGTATTGAAAACCATGTTCTAGATTGGCATTTATCACACGCATTTCATACAATACAATAACATTCATAATCATTAAAAATGATGCATATCCATAATATGTGTCGCAAAACATGTGTTTAGATTCCATCTACTCTGATACATATGACATGCCCATAGCATGTTACAAAAACTCAAAACTGGGGGCACCACCTGCCCCTACATACACACTAGGGGGCACCACATGCCCCACACCTACTCACTATCTGGCGGATCTCGAGCCAATGGCTCTGCCCCTGCAGCCCGTAGATCACGTATGCCTTGACCGGCCATCGCCATGCGCCGCATGACACCTCGCCATTCCGAGGGAAGACCAATGCATGCCTCCACGTACTGGTCGTCTAAGTCTTGCCACCCGCGCTCTGAAACTCTGGTCAGCAACGTCTCGCATCTACGGCGGATGTCCTCCAGAAGGGCGGCCGCATCCTCATTGCGCGTTGCTCTCGACCCACTCGGCCCTGCAGCTCCAGAGGCTGCCGGGCGTCCCATATATCCGGCCGGTTTTACCGGAGCTATATCTGCATACCAAAAGTACATGAATCAGTACCATATCTACTATTCAATAAATTTAACATGCCCATACAAGAATAGTTACTTATCACTTACCATCGGGCCCCCATACTCGACCAGGCGGAAGTGGTAGGTCCGGATCCCCACAATAACTCATCCCACTATAGGGATAGTCATCTATGTATAACGACATCTGATCCCAATGGGCAAAGAACTCAGGTTGAAACACTCGCCCGACCGCCCCTCCTCCTCCTCTGCACAGTAGCCGCCCCCACCGGCGCATCCTGGGCTCTCTCGAGCCCCCATCTGGGAGTTGTATACGAGGCCGCAAGGTCGAGATCTTCTCAAAGAAGAAGGCGCACAATAAAGTCCCATACGAGCAATCATGGTTCACTTTCCACTTGCAGAGCGACAACTATCGCTTTAGCGACACCAGCATCATTTGGGCCCACCCATAGTAGGTCCCACTCAACACACTCTCCACAATCATCATCTGCCCCCCAGTGATGTGATGGAGCGCCTGGTTGCCCAGGATACGCAGCACTGCTGCGGCCACTGCACGGGTCTCTAATCTCTCTAGGTCCCCGATCGGTATCCGAGTCCCCTTGACTTGGAGACTCGGTCGACAATGTCGCTCCACAAACTCCATGATATGCCGCCCCCGCGGTAATACTGGCTGCGTGTTTCCCACCATCCCCAGTGGCGGGAGACCCGTCAGGAAATACACATCCTGGACTGTCAGTTCGATCCTGTGCCCCTGCACTACACAGACCTCATGCTCTGGATCCCAGTAACTGATAATCCGGGCCAACAAAGGCTCTCCCGCTCTCATCAAAGGGTTCTCCAAAAACTTTAGAACCCCAAACTTGGCCAACACACGACGGACACCCTGATCTGCCTGGATCTCTGCCCGTAATGTACCCAGATCTCTCTCTCTCCAGTTAACCCGTATATCTTCCATATCTGCACAAAACCATCATCTTTGTCAGCATACAGATAGGAAATACCATAACCAAACACAAAAACCCAACTCTCAGCCATAAAACAACACTAAAACCCCCTCATCTTCCAGGTCGCACTTTTCTGCCCAATTCTGGGACAGGTCACAGTTTTTGCCCTGAAACCTGCTTCCCAGGTCGCACTTTTTGGCCCAAAAAGTGCGACCCGACCGTAGAGATGAAGGAGGGTATGTTACTGAGATTTTGGGCCCTAAACTGAACTTTCAATCCATCAAAATGAAAGAGTAAGGTTAGGCCTCTTACCTGCCACTGACGGATCTTGATTCCAACAGTCGGTTTGTCCGCTACGCTCGCCACAAGATTTAGGGCCTTCTCTCCTCTCTACATTCACCACAACAACACTAGCAAATGAGTGAATTTGGAGGGAAAACTGCCTTATTAAAAGAGAACCCTTGTTTCTTCTTTCGCCTGCTGCGACCATACCGTAGCCCCGTTTGAAAAACCGTCTGCACCGTTGGAAAGCTCTCACCGAGCCCTCAAATGGGTATCTATTAGTTTTTGGTGATTTGATACTTCACCAGGACACATTTTGTCCAAGAAGGGTCACTTCACCTCTCCTTAAAATCGCATTTCTTCACTTACAACACTTGTACTTGGGGCACCATTTTGCCTCCTTACTTGTCTTTGTTCGTGTCGATTTTCGTCATGAGTTACCATCTTGTACTCATTTTTTCATGGTCCCCCATTGGGCCTTTACTGTGTGGCAGCACCATCGAGTCGCCCTTGTTTAGAGCATCCAAGTTGAGTCATCATCGCATTCATGGAGTCTATCCCTAGTCCCTTTGTATCCCGCTATAGCCCCCCATCCTTCATTGCTTGGTCTCTCTCTTGTGTCGCACATTATGGCCTTCAGTCCCATTGTCTCCTATCCCTTATGATATTGCGTCAGTCGTTGCCATGTCATTCATGCCCTTTATGCTCTAACAAGGGAATTCGTCCATTCGCTACTCAGTCCCTTCCATTTCACCATCATCACTAGTGTCAGTCTGTCTGTCGCTCTACTATTTTCTCTCATGCCTTAGTTGAGGATCTCTCATTGCCTCACCTATGGTGGACCTCCTTCTGTCGACATCAGCTCATTCATTCCAGAAGCCAGGTCTAGAGGGCGGTGTACCTTGGTTCCAGCTTCCACTCTTGTTCGGTGCCTCGGATCAGGCAAAGGGATCTCTCATTACCCTTTGACTTGATTGTTTCTCCACTCCAGCTCCTTTCAGCATGATCGAGATCCGTATGCTTGATGGTTCAGTGATGCAGCAACAACTATTGGTGACTCCTGGGTGTGTGTGAGATGTCTCAACCCTCATGAGGGGGTGACCCTGCAGGTAGCCCCCACATGCCCAGATGACCTCTTCATTGCAGTCTTCGATGCAGCTCCATATACTTGATGATGTCGGCCTTAGCCGCTTGCAGCGCCTCTTTGATTTGCATGTATCAGCCAGATTTTGTGAGCCCTTCCCCGCTTATAGGGGGCATTTGGGTTGTATTTGTATCTCATGTACTCAGATATTATTGTATAAGTCCTGGCTGTTATCCTAGGCACAACATGTATGTGGGATTCCTCATTGTATTATTATCTGGCTCATGTTTATGCCGGTTGTACTTTATGGTTCGGTCCCTTGTTTACTGGACACACTATTCTTTTGTACTTTGTCTCGGCGGGCATAGGTATGCCTCCCCCGCCGCCTTTAGCATAGGTACCCTCTCATAAAAAGAGACTTGTTGCACCTGTAAGTCTCGTCTCCTCAGGGTCTAGTTCTCCAGCACATTAGTCTACCTTACATTTCTCTCTCTGACTTCCCTTTTGATGTCTGGTGATTGAGTTCTTACAACGTACTTCGGTCATACGATTTGCTCCTAACACTCGCACGCTGGGGGGCAATCTGTTACACCATTTTTTGGCCATCTAACCTATTATCATTAGATGGACCCAAGTACACCATGTAAGACCAATTTTACCCTAAGTAAAATTGCTTTCACTATGTAAAATAACTTAATAAACCACATTTATTAGGCTGTTTATGGTCTAAACAGGAAACCCCAAAAGGAAATATTAAACAAACCTATATTTGTTTCATTTTCCTCATGGAATAATTAATTAAACCATAATTTAATTATTATTCCTAGTCATGTTTAACCCAAAACAAAGAAATTAATTAGATAAACCTTTATTTATCTTATTATTTTCTAGGAATAACTATTTAAATCTTATTTAGATAATATTCCTTGTTAAATATGACCAAATCACCCACAAATAATTAAATAAATCATTATTTATTTGATTATCCTTCAACCACTTCCTTAAAAAGATAAATAAATCATTTATTTATTTATTATTAACAAATAAAGTGATTTGACCCAAGTCAAATACTTTTTCCCTCCAACAAATATAATAAAATATTCCATAAAAGGTGGATCTAGATTTGGTTAACATTATTTTAATCATGCACCAAGATCTAGAATGACCCAATATTTTGTTATAAATAGGAGGGTTTTTCCTACCATTCTTCACCTTATGTTGCATATTAGATCACTCTGGATCTATACACTTGGTCACATTTTTCCACTATTTGCTGTGTGAGCTCCCTTTGAGTTCTATTCTTTGTGTGGGTTTTCTACACCAACAAGAGAGAGAGATTCTAGATCTGAAGTGCTGAGGACTTCCAAGAACCCATCCCATTGAGGAGAATTGGATACGTCTTCTTGTTTTCCTCCCAGGTGCCCTTAATACAAAAATTCTTTCAAAAATTGTTCTTGTCTTGTCTATTGGATATATGGAGCAAACCCTTCTTTTTACTGCTTAATGTCTTTCTATGCATAGATCCGGTTTTTTGCAGCTCTTGTCTTGATTAACTAACTGCAGATATGAAGATATTGGCAGCCACATTTGATGTTAGGGCTATTAGTTATGCGTAGCTAAAGTGTTCTTTTTTCGTACACTTCGACAAAGGATTCATACTACGTCGTTAAAGGCATTCTCGGTGTTCCTGGGTAAGTGTATTTCAAAATTTCATATCGACGAGTATGGAGTCCCTATTGGCCACAAGTGGCTTCTATGCCATACGAAGAGCTTGGATCTAATTGTTGAGCGAGTGGTTTTTACAAAGGGCGTGGATGAATCAAGTTGGAAGAATGGGATGGCACTGGCTTCGCTTCGTATTCCCTGCGTGCGGAAAAATTTCGGTGGTTCCCTAAACCTGAAGCCTGATTCCACATGTCTTTTGATGGCCCTCGTTACGCCGTCGAGAGTAGGGGCTTCTTATTTCTTGCCGAAGTCGGGGTTTCTAAGAAGATCGAAGTTGGGATCTTGGCCAGCTCCATTGCATGCTGATTTTTTAGCTAGAAAATCTTTGATTGGATTAAATGGGTCGCCTTTGCCATTGAGGAGCTAGCAGATCGTGTTCTCCACCGATTTCTCTGCGGCAGCAGCAGATGGAGACGAAATCTCCGTCCCTTCAAGGGTAAAGAAGTTGTCGCTGATTCTTGTAGAAAAAAATCATGCATCAATTACCAATTTTTTCTTTTTTATGTGGGAGATCCGATTAATTTGTACGATTTTACCTCTGCAACTGATGAGAGAAGAGGCGTCTAAGCCTGATCTGCAGAACTCCCTGCTGAAACAAAGAAAGGAGAGGCAGAATCGAGGAGGGATTGGCAAAAACAAGGACCACATTTTGCCCTAGCCTCACCAACCAAACCGGTTTCTGAACCCTAATCAATAGGTAATCTCTCGTTCCAGCTGAGCCCTACTCCCTTTCAAATTTTTATTAGACCCCATGTGGGTAAGTCTCGATTAGTTTGGGTAAACGAAGACACCTTTTTTCAGAAACTTAAGCATAAAATATGGGGACTGATGGGGTACCCAGTACCGATCCAACATCTAGTTTGTTGATCATTAGTTAACATCAGTCAATTTTTAAGGTAACCATTAAGAATTCATGTATCGAATGTATGATGGGTGGTGAAACATTTAAAAGGATGGTTGAAGAGAAACGATGACAAGACAGGTCACGAGCCTTAAAAAATAAGCATATGTTCGGAAAGGATTCAAACATAAAGCAAAAAGGCAAAGGTAAAACAAAAAGGCAAAGGTGTGGTATAAAAGGGCGTAAAGCGAAAAAATCATAAGGTTTTCCACTTTCGTAATGTACATGGAGAGGGACCCTTCGTATGAGAAATTCCGACGGGGTCAAATAATGGAAGGGGGAAGAGACTCATACCCCTGCGGAATTATGATGACGAGCCATCGGGTGGACCCCAATGTAACGTGATATGGCAGTATGAAGCATGGGCCCTAGTGGTCTGTGCGCTGCGTATTTCACTAAGTTCTGCGAGGAATATGCTTCAAGCACCGTGTTAACTATGAGGAAAAAAGGTAAGGTAAGTCTATAGGTGAGATGGTACCGAGACCCATACTAGTATTAAACCCAGCACGCGGTGTTTACCAACTTCCAGTTAACGTACAATCCCTATGCGCCGCATGCCCCACTGTTAGTGTCCTTACGACACTCGCCCCTCTTACTTCACCTCCCCACCTTTTTTAACTTTGAACTCTCAATATTTCATAGCGTTCCTCGCGTATTTTACTGCAGTAAAATTTACAGGTTTTCCAGCTATGGTATAAACTAAGTGGGAGCTAGTGCCAAGTCTACCCAGTCACTGTCAGTACCCCCACGTCATTTTCCCGAGCGGATTTTCCCACTACACAGGTATTCTATCCCTCTTTCTCCCTCTGCTTTCCTTCTATTTCTAAAAGTTTTTCATGTCAGTCATGGGGCAAGGCACTCCTAAGAAAACTGAACCAGAGACCCCTCAAGTCCGTGAAACCAGAAACCCTCCCGGGTTCGAGCCCTTCATCGACCTGCAAGCTGAAATATGTGATCCTCAATACCCTTTTCCCATCAGCAGCATAAAACCCGAGCTTTTTAGATGACATGTCGAGAATAGGGATCGATATGGGGTGGTTGTTTCAGGTTTATATCACCAGATTACCCCCCCCAGTTTACCCGGTGGTTGAGTTTATTTGCTGGCTCAGAGATGCCTACGATGAACATCAAGGCACGTTTACCTCAGCTCAGGGGAATAATATTTTTTCTCTTTCTCCCGACATCATCAGGCAAGCCCTCTGCTTTCCCACCAGCACCAGTTATACCAGTTTCAGTGAAATGACCTTAACCTCCCAGTTCACTAAATTTTCATGGGAGCAGCAAAGAGACTTCATTTCCTCTATAACCAGCAACTAGGATACGTCTCTTCCTGCTGTAGAGCCTTTCCCGTTGAGTTTGTTCAAAGAAGAAGTGCAGCCCATCCTTGCCCTCATCGCAGGTCTTCTAGGTGTAGGCAGTTTGGGGGAAATTTCCACGGCATGTGTTTATTTCTTGCGGTTAATGTCCCAAAAGGGGGTAGTTATGGACATCCCTGGCTTTTTGGCTGCTACCATTAAGACCCAGTTCCAAGAGCTTTCAAAAACCGGCCACTACCGTTTATGTTCTATGGTTTTCTACCTGTTCTTATACCAGCATGCTGATAAGTTCGAGGGTTTGGGGTTAGATAGGGTATACGAGGTAAATTCTCAACCCCGACCAGTTTTTGAATGGAACTGTGCAATGCGTCAATTACCAAATGGGGTGGGTTATTCTAGGTTTCTAAACAAGTTCATGCCTATTGTCTACACTATCATCCATGACTCACCCTCGCCCAGGGTTTTTCCTGAAATGAAGAGCTGGCTACAAGCTAGTGAAACCCAGAGCACTGGGGATTGGTATCTATTTGACAATTACACTAAGATTCTGGTCTACGGAGCCGAGGTTACCCCTTACCAGCTGCCTATATTCCTTGCTTGGTTAATTTACGCTCTGGAGTATATTCGGCAGACTCTCAAATCTGACCAGCTCCAATTTGTCCCTGCAAAGAAGGGTTTCATCCTGCAACTCCCTATCACTATTGGCCCTTTTGTTGTAAATTCAAGACACACCCTCCCCATTTTTGAGAAGCTACTGCAAGGCATGGATTTAAGACAGGGAAATACTTGGCTCTATGATCCCTGGGGGATTATCTCTAACAGAAGAAGGAGGAACAAGTCTACTCCTTATACACATGAGTCGAGACCGTTTATAGAGTGGAGGGCTAACCTTGAAAATTGGACTTTGATTTCGCAGATGGAGACAGATTCATCTACCACGGGGGAAGGAGGTGAAGCCATTAGAGGCCAAGAAGAAGAAGTGGGGCCCTTAGGAGCAAGTTCCCCCCTCCGCAAAAAGCAAAAAACAGTCTCAAGCGAGGCAGAGGTCATAGGGGAAGAACAGTTGCTTGAGCCATTTGTACCATACGTCCAACCGAACGGAAGCAAGGTCGGGCTCAAAGTGCTGAGAGATAGTATTACCTCTTCCGACTACTCTGAGGTCTCACAGGCCATTGGCGATAACGCTTCACCAATTTCAATTGAAAGGAGTTTGAAAAATAGAGCGATCAGAGACAAGTACAAAGCCGAGCTGGAAGGTTATGTGGAAAAATATCATACCAGGGTTTCAGATTATATGAATATGGACACAGAACACCTAGTATTGTCTATGGCTGAGGCCATCTTGGTTCCTAATGCAGGCACCACTACCTACAGGGTGCTTGATTATGTAATTGACATGGCCAAGGTACTGGCCCTTGATAAATGCAACCTGTTCCAGGTGGTTGGTGACATGCTGAAGGATGAGGTAATGAGGCTCACCATCGAACTAAAGAAGTTGGAGACTAAGCATGCACAGGTGAGGGCGACCCTAAAAAATGAACAGGAAAATTCTCGTGCCTAGGCAAATCAAATACGTGGCCTCATGGAGTCGATCAAAGGGAAAGAAACTGGAGTATCCAACCCGCAGCGCTATGTGATAGAGCAATTGCAAAGGGAGGTCACATCATTGAAATGCAAGGTCAGCATACCGACATCCCACCATTTTCAGACGACCGAATTGGCACAGGCGGAGAAGGAAAAAACAGACTTGGCCGACTCACTGGAGAAGGAGAAAGAGGAAAAAGAAAAAATGGTAGAGACAATGGCTATTCTTCAGAGCAGTTTGACAGAGCTACAAACGACCTGGGATACGCATAGTTGTGTACCAACCCCAGCCCTACCGGAGACTAGTTCGTTGTCCGAACAGCTAACTACATCAAAGGCCGCGAATGTTGTAATAGAAAAGAAAGCTTCCACCGCAAGGCTAAGGATCACCGAGTTGGAGACCTCCTTGGCTGAGAACACCAGAAAAATAGAGACACTGTAGAAAGAAATTGAGCAGGAAAGAAAGGAAAAGGCCGAACAGCAGAAAACCATCACTGACCTCAACAGCCGCCTGAAGGGTAATATCACCCTCAATGATGCGAGGAGGATAATTTGGTCAGAGATCATCTCGGTGGTGACAGAGCAGTGGGGTTTCCTGAAAATTATTGGGGAAACAAAATATTCTGTACTCTATCTCAACAGGAAATTTCAGGAGGGGGACCTCGACTTGTCCAGCAGAGCACAACATGCTAGGGAATATATTTCTTTCTTGAAGGGATTGAGAGCCGATGATGTGGAGTAGCATGGTATAGCGAGTCGATTTAAGGAAGCAGTTGAATGTCAGAAAATCATTGACAAGGAGGCGGCCCGCGTTATTGCTTTGAGGGGTCTACAACAAGTGGCAGCAAACGTGGAGCAGTTCGATACAGTTTGGGCCGAGATCACAACAGTTGGGCTTCCATCTTGCTGGGATTCAACCACCCCCTCCATGTTACGATCATTGACAGAGTATGAGACACGTCTCCAGGAAGAAAGGGACCGAATAGATATCTTGTCAGATAAAACTACTCGGTTAAAGGCTGAGACAATTGTTTCATCGCTCCGCCAAGAATTCGTTCTCCTGCATCTGATAAAACATAAGATCCCCATAGTGACAAGTTTCGATGATCTCACGGAGGCCTACATCAAGGTGGAAGGATTTGCAGCTAAGCCTGAACCATCAGTGGACTACCAACAAAGATGCACTCATTTTTCCAGCCAGATCGCCAGCTCGTCAGCCAATGTTCCACCACCAGTGTCAGCGACTGCCTCGACCCCTTCTCATCAGTGAAATACCGTCAATTCATGATTCGGCCCTAGTGGCCTTTTTAATTTTTACTTTGGTTAATTACTTTCATGTTTCAAGTGGAATTTATATTTCACTCGAGCATTTTACTTTTCTGCCAAGACTGTTGTTTAAATATTTTGTTTCAAAACGGCCGAGCGCCTAACTACAAATGATGAGATGCCTTTATTCCTCATCATAAATTTTGGTTATTTTGATTTAGACCTCTAACTAATTTCTGGCACGTGAGAAAGATATTTTTCTCAAAAAATATCTTCCCGCTCAGGTTCTGAGGTCCTCTATATAAGCAAGATCTAAAGAAAAAAACAGGTTCCAGATTTTCGGAAGAATTTTGCTGTGTAAGAATTTTTGCATGCTTGTTGTTGAAATCTTAATAGAAATGTGAAGAGCCCGTTGGGTCTCAACAAGGAGAAGTTTTACTTTATGTGAGGATTATAGTCTTAATGTTTTATGGTCTGTGACTCTGCCCTCTGTGATATTGTTTCATTGTTCATTTCACTGTCTCCATGTCTCTTATATCATGTTTCTAGAATGCAAGTAGCTCACTAGCTCTTGTATAAATTTATCGCTATTGATACTTATACTTAACTAGTCTAGCACTTTAAATATGGCTCAGGCATGGTATGCTGTTACACTTTTCACTTCACTCATCTTTCCTCTATATTAAATATGGTGGGATGTTATTCTTTCAAAACTGTTGACATGGATGGATTCTTATCTTCTTAAGCCCATCACATGTTTAAATATGTTTCTGGAATTCCATTTCATTAGTAGTTAGTATTTCTCCTTTACTTTTTACGTAGAAAACATCGTTGATTTTTAAATCTCTGTAAAGCATTTTAGAACCCATCCCCTCCTACAGAACGTTGTATTTGAGTTGTCTGAAGCATCTATATTGAGGATTCACTCCTTGCCTCTGCAGTGTCTTTTCATTATGCTGAATATGCGAGTAGTCTGGTTCCATTTATATTGTAACTCTTTGTAAAGTTTTAAGTAGTAAAGAGCCTCATGCTGATAATAGTCCTGAAATATATTTTATGCTCCTTACTACATAAGATGTCCTAGGCACTGGTCTTTCACAACTCAAGGCTGTCTCTAGGAATGACAACATATTTTTGGCGCCGTTGCCGAGGAACTAAAGTTGAGAGAAATTAAAATCCCTGGGCCTCGAAAAAACCTATTCACTCTTCAATTAGGTGAGCATGGAGAGTTGAGAGTTGTATATCCCTCACCTTGGCGACTCCACATTTATTTATCAAGTGAATTTATTTGCAATCTTGGCTCCTTGTAAGCCAAATTTGAGGTTAGATACGTCTCAGCCAAAGACACCTTCTGTGTCTGACCCATAAAACATCCTACATAGAAGGAGTTGGAGGGAAAGACAGTCTGTTCATACTGAGATCCCTGAATTCTCCCTAGAAGATTTTTCGTCCTCCTCCTCTCAAGTTGCCCAAGTGCAAGGTCTCGACTCCACTGTGGGAGAGACCGATTATTACTTAGATAGTCCACCCAGGGGAGGTGTCCGAATTAAGGACGAAGCTGAGTCAAGGGATACCACATATTACTCCTTCCACCCTACCCCTGAAGTTGAAGAGGTTAAGGAGGTCACTGAAGTATCTGTTGTTCGTAGCCATCATTCCCATCAATTCCTCAAGCTGTTGTCCAGTACATTCCCATCATTATTCATACTTCACTTCCACCTCCTCCTCCTCCTTTTACACCTCATATCCTTGCACTACCTCCACCTCCTCCAATGGCCAATGTCCCTGGCTTCCTGTTGAATAAATACGCCCCTATGGCATTACCTCAAGTGCTAAATGACATTCCACAGGACTATTTAAAGATCTTTCCCCGTTTCAATGGGGAAAATGAGATCGAAGCTCAGAAACATCTCGAGGTTTTTTGCTCTTTCGCAGAAAATTTTAATGTGGAACACCTTGACATAGTCCTAAGACTGTTTGTGCAATCTCTGGATGGTGAAGACAGAAAATGGTTCAAGACACTAGGAGACCGTTCCATCACCACATGGGAAGGAATGGAGGATACTTTTCTCAGAAAATGGGGAGAGAAGAAAGACCATGGACATTGTCTCATTGAGTTTAATACTCTCAAGAAAAGACATGCTGAAGGAGTGTCAGAATTTATCAATATGTTTAACAAGTTGTATCTAAGCCTCCCCACTGATATGAAACCTCACCAAACTGCTGCCAAGGTTGTTTTCGTGGCCGCTTTTGACTCTGAATTTGGTTTTTCTTTGAGAGAAAGAAAGCCAGCTGCCCTGGATGATGCACAGACAAACGCACTAGAGCTGGAGGCAAATTTTGCCTCCACTGGAAAATCCAAGGGAAAACTTGAACATGATTCTAGAAGAAGGGGAAAAGAAGAAGTATGCACCTCAAGCCAAGATAGAGATTCAGCTAACGACAGGATTGAGGAGATGAACAAGATGATTAAGAATCTCTCCAGTAAGATGGTTAAACTCGAAATGGAGGCCAAGAATTCACCCCCCAAGAATTTCCAAAATGCTCCAAACAGGGGGTACAATCCTCAATACAGGAAGCCACCCTTGCAAATACTGCAAAGGGAAAAGAAGGAGTAGCTAGACCAAGTACCACATCCTCTGTACTTGGAAGGTCAAGTAGATGGTCCTACCGAAGACACTACTTATGAGCAGGAGGAGGCATACCTTTCTTTCTCAAACAATGATGAAGTTGAATTCCCCCTACATGAAAGTGACGAAGCAGAGGTGCCGACCCACACAGAAGAAAAAGCTAATGAAAACACCGAAGATCCGGAGATCGATGATTACTGCAAGCAGTTCGTCGATTTCATGCAAGCTCAGTTTAACAGACGATATGATCTCAGATCTTCTAGGAAGAGAAATTGCACTCAGGATCAAGAGGAGGAAACACCTCCAAAAGAAGCACCTACTCAGAAGGAGGCGACGGCTCAAAGAACCCCAGATAAAGGTAAGAGACCTCTTGACCAATCTTTACAGTCTGCTGATCAAATTCCTTCATCTTCACAAGTGGCTACACCCCCTAGTGTCAAGCCAATCATAAAGGAAGTCAAACATCTCCTCCAAAGCAAAGACTCAAAAGATAAAGAATCAAAAGAAGTGCCAGTAGATAGGTCCTCCTCTACCTTTAGTTTATAAAAATAGCTTGAAAAGGTAAAGATCCCAGTTCCCTTGACTGAATTTTTAAAATAGCCTGCGTATTAGTCCCAGGTCACATCCTTCATCCTCCCCCCAGAAGTAGTACATATCCCTGACAGTCTGAACCTCCAAGAGGAAAGGCCTATGGTGGTTTTTGGCCCACACGTTGAGGAGTTAGATGCTGCCACTCCCCCATTTTACGTGTCTTTAGTAATCCATGATCTGCTGCTGCATAACTGTATGTTAGATTCGGGAGCCTCTCATAACCTGCTACCCCTCTCGGTCATGGAACAATTAGGACTACAAATCACTCGTCCATATAAGGACCTTTATTCATTTGACTCCAAAAGAGTTACATGCTTGGGCATGATCAAGGATCTGGTGGTCAATTTGGCCCAGATCCCAGCAAAAGGTGTAGTAATGGACATTGTGGTGGCTGACATCCCAACTCGCTTCAACGTGCTACTGTCAAGATCTTGGGGAACTAAAATTGGTGGGTCAATCAAGTTGGACCTGACCTATGCCACTATCCCTGTCTTTGGTGGCCAAGAGAGGAGGCTGTATCGGGAAACTAGATTTGTCAAGACGGTTACCAAAGCGGATGACTTAGTTAATTCTCCAATTTATAGAAGGGAAGGAGATTTCTCCTGTTTGATGCTGGAGGAAGATCAAGAATATGCTTACGAACCATCATTCTTCTAGATCAATATTGAGCAGTCAATTCAGGGTCATGACACAGAAATCTGGACACTTCATTTTGATGGAGCAAACTCTAAAGAAGGTAATGGGGCTGGAGTGTTGTTGATTTCTCCTACAGGCCAATGGATCCCTCTGTATTTTAAGTTGGAGTATGAAGCCACCAATAATGTGGCCGAGTATGAAGCACTTTTGTTGGGGTTGTAGACAGCCAGGAGCATGAACATACAAAGTCTGAAGGTGCTGGGGGATTCAGAACTAGTGGTCAGACAGGTGAAGAATGAGTGCCAAGAAAAAAATCCTAGGCTAAGGGCTTATAGGAATGAAGTTTGGGATCTGGTTGAAAATTTCATTTTGGCATTCAATATTCAGTTCATGCCCCAGGAACAAAATAGGATGGCAGATTCCCTTGCGGTGGCCACCAGTACCTTCTGTCCACCTCAGAACCCTCTCTTGAGATATGAAATTGAGGTAAGGTATCGGCCTTCAATCCCAGACAAAATCAAACATTGGCAGGTGTTTGAGGATTAAGAACAGGTGAAAAGATTCCTAGAAATAGTTGGGGAATTTTCCAACATGGAGATTGATACTTGTGAGGAAGAAGAGACTGAGAACCCTTCAGGGGATAAATGGGAGGAAAGGGTGGCTAGCCACAAAGTCCTGCAATTGAAAGGGAATGTCATTCCCTGAGGACTAGTGCCCTTAGAAAGGTTTAAAAAAAAAAATGATGTCCCCTTGTAGCCAAACAAATTTGTGGAGGAGAATCAGGTAGAAGACCTTAATCTGGGCACTGAGGCTGACCCCAAAATCATCAAGTTGTCCAAGAAAGTCTCGGAAGAATATAAAGAGCTTTACCAAAAATTATTCCAGTCATATATGGATGTGTTTGCATGGTCTTATCAGGACCTGAAAAATTTCGACATCAGCATCATGCAGCTAATAAGATCCCTCTGAAGGGAGATGCTAAACCACATAAGCAGAAGCTTAGACAGATAAATCCCTTGTTGCTGCCCTCTATTGAAAATGAAATTAAGAAACTGTTGAAGGCCCAAATCATTGTACCACTGAGATATTCTGAGTGGGTGGAAAAATTAGTCCCTGTAAGGAAGAAGAATGGAGAAATAAGGCTATGTGTTGATTTTAGGAACTTAAATAGAGCATCCCTAAAGGATAATTATCCACTGCCCAAGATGGATCACATCCTACAGAAAGTTGTAGGAGCTTCCCGGATGTCGATGATGGATAGATTCTCTGGGTACAATCAGGTTGTTGTATTACTAGAAGATCAGAAGAAGACTTCCTTTACCACTCCCTGGGGGACATTTATGTATTCCAGAATGCCTTTTGGGTTGATTAACGCAGGGGCCACTTTTCAGAGGGCCATGGATATTGCCTTTGTTGGGGAACAAGATAAGTTCGTGGTGGTATACCTGGATGACATTACTATGTTTTCAAAAGATGATGTAGAGCACATTGAACACTTGTGCAGAACTTTCGAGAAATGCAGAAGGTATGGTCTCTCTCTCAACCCACAAAAATCTCTGTTTGCGTTAGAAGAAGGCAAGCTTTTGGGGCATATTGTAACCAAGGATGGGGTAAAGATAGACCCCAAGAGGGTAGAGGTTATAAATGGAATTTCTCTTCCCAGGATTAAAAAGGAGGTTTAGGTGTTCCTAGGACGGATTAACTTTCTAAGGAGGTTCATCCCTAACTATGCTGAGATAGTTAGACATATAACATAAATTATGAAGAAGAATAATGAGGTAAAGTGGTCCCAGGAATCACGAGAGGCCTTTTCCAGGATAAAGAATGCCTTTGCTGAAGCCCCTGTGCTAGCTGGACCAGATTATGCCAAACCTTTCATGATATTTTCCTTTTCCTCACCTCACACAGTGGCTAGAGTTCTATTGCAGAAGAATGAATAAGGGTATGAGCAGCCTATCGCCTTTTTCAGTCAGGTGCTCCGTGACGCTAAACTGAAATATAACATATTAGAAAAGCAGGCATATGCTCTGGTGAAGTCCCTTAAATAATTTCGTATGTATGTCTTGTAGTCCCATATCACTGCGTTTGTACTTACAATAGTTGTTAAAGATATTCTTATCCAGGGAGATAGTGAAGGAAAAAGAGGGAAATGGATTGCCAAAATACAAGAGTATGAGTTAGACATCTGCCCTACCAAGCTAATCAAGGGGCAAGGGTTAGCCAAAATTCTGTCTGATTCCAACTGTCAGGCTCTGGGTATAAATCTGTCCATGATAGAAAATGAGGAGTCTGAGAAGAAAGAAGAGCCACAGGGAGTAGAGATAGCTTCCCAGAAGACACATATGAAGTACCTCACTAGCCCATGGTACAAGGAGATAGTGAAATATCTTCTAACACTCAGTTTCCCACCCAGCTGTGACAAAAATAAGTACAGAGCACTGAGATTGAGATCACAGAAGTACGTTGTTGCAAACGGTCGACTGTACTGGCGAGACCCCTCAGGTATCCTGCTCCTGTGTCTCATAGAAGAAGAGGTGGAAAGTATAATGGCTGAGTTCCATGAAGGAATATGTGGGGGTCATTACAGTTGGAGGGCTACTGCTCACAAATTCCTGAAGGCTGGTTTTTTCTGGCCCAAACTCTTTGGAGATGTGTTTGCCTGAGTTAGAGCATGTGAGAAATGTCAGAGTTTTGCTGAAAGATAGAAGTTAGCACCTATGCCCATGATCCTGGTCCACGTTGATGAACCATTTCAGTAATGGGGAATCGACTTTATAGGTGAACTACACCCACCATCAAGTGGCCAGCATAAATGGATATTAACAGCCACAGATTCTTTCACAAAGTGGGCAGAAGCTATACCTGCCAGGAATGCAACAGACGCTGTGGTAATAAAATTCATGGAAGAAAACATCATTTCTAGATTCGACTGCCCTGCCAAGATAGTGACCGACAACGCACAGGCCTTTAAATCTACAAAGTTTGTCAACTTCTGTCAACAGTATAATATCGCACTAGGTCACTCCACGGCCTATTACCCACAAGGAAATGGCCTGGCAGAGTCCTCAAATAAAACTCTGGTCTGAGCATTGAAGAAGACCATCAATGAAAATCAGAAGAATTGGGATTACAAGCTAAAATTCGCTCTATCGGCCAACAGGATTACTAGCAAGAGAGCAAACGAAAAGTCCCCATATGAATTAGTATATGGGAGGGCAGCGATATTTCCTATTCAGCTAGCTTTACCAGTAGCTTGATTCATTCAAGAAAACAAAGAAGAACCTGATGATGTGACCAGGAGAATTAACCAGCTGGTGGAGTTAGAAGAAACACGGAACCAGGTAAATCAGAAGTTAATTGAATATCAAGAGAAAATGAAGGATATTTTTGATCAACATGCCAAGGACAGGAAGTTGCAGATTGGAGATCTAGTGCTCAGATGGGATATTCAAAGAGATGAAAAGGGGAAACACGGTAAATTCGACCCCCTCTGGTTCGAACCTTTTAAAATTGTGGAACAAGGGGGGAACAACACTTTCAGGTTGGAAAATTTATAGGGAGATTTTCTGGATGCCCCTGTAAATAGTCAGTTCCTCAAACCTTACTTCCAGTTCTGATTCAGGCCGAGAGAGCCTGATGTATCATATTGTATATTAGTTTATGTTTTCATCTTTGTTTGAATAATGTGTGTGTCATGATGAATCATGAAGAAGAAAATTAAAAGTGCTGAAGAGTGGTGCCCACACAGTAGATAAACAGGTGGTCTGTGAAGTTCTCGACATGCTCAATAATGAACGTGCCGTCCCCAAGTAGAGCCAATGTTGATCATTAGTTAACATCAGTCAATTTTTAAGGTAACCATCGAGAATTCATGTATCGAATGTATGATGGGTGGTGAAACATTTAAAAGGATGGTTGAAGAGAAACGATGACAAGACAGGTCACGAGCCTTAAAAACTAAGCACATGTTCAGAAAGGGTTCAAACATAAAGCAAAAAGGAAAAGCTAAAACAAAAAGGCAAAGGTGTGGTATAAAAGGGCGTAAAGCAAAAAAATCATAAGGTTTGCCACTTTTGTAATGTACACGGAGAGGGACCCTCCATATGAGAAATTCCGACGGGGTCAAAGAATGGAAGGGGGAAGAGACTCATACCCCCGCGGAATTATGATGACGTGCCATCGGGTGGACCCCAATGTAAGCGTGATATGGTAGTATGAAGCATGGGCCCTAGTGGTCTGTGCGCTGCGTATTTCACTAAGTTCTGCGAGGAATATGCTTCAAGCACTATGTTATCTATGCGGCAAAAAGGTAAGGTAAGTCTATAGGTGAGCTGGTACCGAGACCCGTACCAGTATTAAACCCGGCACACAGTGTTTACCAACTTCCAGTTAACGCCCAATCCCTATGCGTCGCGTGCCCCATTGTCAATGTCCTTACGACACTCGCCCCGCTTACTTCACCTCCTCCCCACCTTTTTTACCTCTGAACTCTCAGTCTTTCATAATGGTCCTCGCATATTTTACTGCAGTAAAATTTACAAGTTTTCCAACTACGGTATAAACTAAGTGGGAACTAGTGCTAGGTCTACCCAGTCACTGTCAGTACCCCCACGTCATTTTCCTGAGCGAATTTTCCCACTGCACAGGTATTTCGTCCCTCTTTCTCCCTCTGCTTTCCTTCTGTTTCTAAAATTTTTTCATGTTAGTAATGGGGAAAGGCACTCCCAAGAAAACTGAACCAGAGACCCCTCAAGTCCGTGAAACCAGAAACCCTCTCAGGTTCGAGCCCTTCATCGACCTGCAAGCTGAAATCTGTGATCCCCAATACCCTTTTCCCATCAGCAGTGTAAAACCTGAGCTTTTTAGATGACATGTCGAGAATAGGGATCGATATTGGGTGGTTGTTTCAGGTTTATATCACCAGATTACCCCCCCAGTTTACCTGGTGGTTGAGTTTATTTGCTGGCTCAGAGATGCCTACGATGAACGTCGAGGCACGTTTACCTCGGCTTAGGGGAATAAGATTTTTTCTCTTTCTCCCGAAATCATCAGGGAAGCCCTTCGCTTTCCCACCAGCGCCAATTATACCAGTTTCAGTGAAATGAACTTAACCTCCCAGTTCACTAAATTTCCATGGGAACAACAAAGAGACTTCATTTCCTCTATAACCAGCAACCAGGCTACGTCTCTTCCTATTGTAGAGCCTTTCCCGTTGAGTCTGTTCAAAGAAGAAGTGCAGCCCATCCTTGCCCTCATCGCAGGTCTTCTAGGTGTAGGTAGTTTGGGGGAAATTTCCACGGCATGTGTTTATTTCTTGCGGTTAATGTCCCAAAAGGGGGTAGTTCTGGACATCCCTGGCTTTTTGGCTGCTACCATTAAGACCCAGTTCCAAGAGCTTTCAGAAACCGGCCACTTCCATTTTTGTTTTGTGGTTTTCTACCTGTTCTTATACCAGCATGCTGATAAGTTCGAGGGTTTGGGGTTAGATAGGGTATACAAGGTAAATTCTCAACCCTGGCCAGTTTTTGACTGGAACTGTGCAATGTGTCAATTACCAAATGGGGTGGGTTATTCCAAGTTTCTAAACGAGTTCATGCCTATTGTCTACACTATCATCCATGACTAACCCTCGCCCAGGGTTTTTCCTAAAATGAAGAGCTGGCTACAAGCTAGTAAAACCCATTGCACTGGGGATTGGTATCTATTTGACAATTACACTGAGATTCGCGTCTATGGAGCCAAGGTTCCCCCTTACCAGCTGCCTGTATTCCCTGCTTGGTGAATTTACGCTCTGGAGTATATTCGGCAGACTCTCAAATCTATCTAGCTCCACTTTGTCCCTGCAAAGAAGGGTTTCATCCTGAAACTCCCTATCACTATTGGAACTTTTGTTGTAAATTCAAGACACGCCCTCCCCATTGTTGAGAAGCTGCTGCAAGGGATGGATTTAAGACAGGGAAAGACTTGGCTCTATGATCCTTGGGGGATTATCTCTAACAGAAGAAGGAGGAACAAGTCTACTCCTTATACACATGAGTTGAGACCGTTTATAGAGTGGAGGGCTAACCTTGAAAATTGGCCTTTGATTTTGCAGATGGAGACAGATTCATCTACCATGGGGGAAGGAGGTGAAGCCAGTAGAGGCAAAGAAGAAGAAGTGGGGCCCTTAAGAGCAAGTTCCCCCCTCCGCAAAAAGCAGAAAATAGTCTCAAGCGAGGTAGAGGTCATAGGGGAAGAACAATTGCTTGAGCCATTTGTACCATATGGCCAACCGGACGGAAGCAAGGTGGGGCTCAAAGTGCTGAGAGATAGTATTACCTCTTCTGACTACTCTGAGGTCTCACAGGCCATTGGCAATAATGCTTCACCAATTGCAATTGAAAGGAGTTTGAAAAACAGAGCGATCAGAGACAAGTACAAAGCCGAGTTGGAAGGTTATGTGGAAAAATATCATACCAGGGTTTCATCTTCCATGAATATGGACACATAACACCTGGTATTGTCTATGGTTGAGGCCATCTTGGATCCTAATGCAGGCACCACTAGCTACAGGGTGCTTGAGTATGCAATTGACATGGCCAAGGTACCGGCCCTTGATAAATTCAACCTGTTCCACGTGGTTGGTGACATGCTGAAGGATGAGGTAATGAGGCTCACCATCGCACTGAAGAAGCTGGAGACTAAGCATGCACAGGTGAGGGCGACCCTAAAAAATGAACAGGAAAATTCTTGCGCCCAGGAAAATCAAATACGCGGCCACATGGAGTCGATCAAAGGGAAAGAAACCGGAGAATCCAGCCCACAACGCTATGTGATAGAGCAATTGCAGAGGGAGGTCGCATCATTGAAACACAAGGTCAGCATACCGGCATCCCACCATGTTCAGACGACCAAATTGGCACAGGCGGAGAAGGAAAAAGCAGACTTGGCTGACTCACTGGCGAAGGAGAAAGAGGAAAAGGAAAAAATGGCAGAGACAATGGCTATTCTTCAGAGCAGGTTGACAGAGCTACAAACGACCTGGGATACGCACAGTTTTGTACCAACCCCAGCCCTACCGGAGACTAGTTCACTGCCCAAGTAGCTAACTATAGCAAAGGCCATGAATTTTGTACTAGAAAAGAAAACTTCCACCACGAGGCTAAGGATCACCGAGTTGGAGACCTCCTTGGCTGAGAACACCAGAAAAATAGAGACACTGCAGAAAGAAATTGAGTAGGAAATAAAGGAAAAGGCCGACCAGTAGAAAACCATCACTGACCTCAACAGCTTCCTAAAGGGTAATATCACCCTCAGTGATGCGAGGAGGATAATTTGGTCAGAGATCATCTCGGCGGTGACAGAGCAGTGGGGTTTCCTCAAAATTATTGAGGAAACAAAATCTTCTGTACTCTATCTCAACAAGAAATTTCAGGAGGGGGACCTCGACTTGTCCAACAGAGCACAACACACTAGGGAATATATTTCTTTCTTGAAGGGATTGAGAGTCGATGACGTGGAGCAGCATGGTATAGCGAGTCGATTTAAGGAAGTAGTTGAATGTCAGAAAATCATTGACAAGGAGGCAGCCCGTGTTATTGCTTCGAGGGCCCTACAACAAGTGGCATCAAACGTGGAGCGGTTCAATATAGTTTGGGCCGAGATCACAACAGCTGGGCTTCCATCTTGCTAGGATTCAACCACCCCCTCCATGTTATGATCATTGACAGAGTATGAGATATGTCTCCAGGAAGAAAGGGACAGAACAGATATCTTGTCAGATAAAAGTACTCGGTTAAAGGCTGAGACAATTGTTTCATCGCTCCGCCAAGAATTCGTTCTCCTGCATCTAATAAAACATAAGATCCCCACAGTGACAAGTTTCGATGATCTCATGGAGGCCTACATCAAGGTGGAAGGATTTGCAGTGATGCCTGAACCATCAGCGGACAACCAACAAAGATGCACTCATTTTTCCAGCCAGATCGCCAACTCGTCAGCCAATGTTCCACCACCAGTGTCAGCGACTGCCTCGACCCCTTCTCATCAGTGAAATACTGTCAATTCATGATTCGGCCCTAGTGGCCTTTTTAATTTTTACTTTGGTTAATTACTTTCATGTTTCAAGTGGAATTTATATTTCACTCCAGCATTTTACTTTTTTGCCAAGACTGTTGTTTAAATATTTTGTTTCAAAATGGCCGAGCGCCTAACTGCAAATGATGAGATGCCTCTATTCCTCATCATAAATTTTGGTTATTTTGATTTAGAACTCTAACTAATTTCTGGCACGCGAGAAAGATATTTTTCTCAAAAAATATCTTCCCGCTCAGGTTTTGAGGTCCTCTATATAAGCAAGATCTAAAGAGAAAAACAGGTTCTAGATTTTCAGAAGAATTTTGCTGTGTAAGAATTTTTGCATGCTTGTTGTTGAAATCTTAATAGAAATGTGAAGAGCCCGTTGGGTCTCAACGAGGAGAAGTTTTACTTTATGTGAGGATTCTGGACTTAATGTTTTATGGTCTATGACTCTGCCTTCTATGATATTGCTTCATTGTTCATTTCACTGTCTCCATGTCTCTTATATCATGTTTCTGGAATGCGAGTAGCTCACTAGCTCTGGTATAAATTTATCGCTATTGATACTTATACTTAACTAGTCTAGCACTTTAAATATGGTTCAGGCATGGTATGCTGTTACACTGTTCACTTCACTCATCTTTCCTCTATATTAAATACTGTGGGATGTTATTCTTTCAAAAATGTTGACATGGGTGGATTCTTATCTTCTTAAGCCCATCACATGTTTAAATATGTTTCTGGAATTCCATTTCATTAGTAGTTAGTATTTCTCCTTTACTTTCTACACAGCAAACATCGTTGATTTTTAAATCTCTGTAAAGCATTTTAGAACCCAGCCCTCCCTACAGAACGTTGTCTCTGAGTTGTCTGAAGCATCTATATTGAGGATTCATTCCTTGCCTCTGCAGTGTCTTTTAATTATGCTGAATTTGTGAGTAGTCTGGTTCCATTTATATTGTAACTCTTTGTAAAGTTTGAAGTAGTAAAGAGCCTCATGCTGATAATAGTCCTGAAATATATTTTATGCTCCTTACTGCATAAGATGTCCTAGGCACTAGTCTTTCACAACTTAAGGCTGTCTCTAGGAATGACAACATAGTCAATGGGCACAGATCTCTCCAAGATTGCAGGCTCATGAAGGATTACTTCATAAAGGTAGATATGATAATTGCCCTAATTATGCTCCTGCGAGGGGTGCTGTAAACCAGAGCATGCCAAGATCTGTAGGGGGAGACAGAGGGAAAGCACCCACCAGCCATCAACAAAAAAAGGGAGGGCCTTCCTACAAAAACATTCTACAGGGAAAAAAAGTGGTAGGCTCACATCCAGAACAAGCTGGAAATGATCTGAGGCCCTACATAGTAGAACAACAGGACAAAACCCCAGCACTAAAAATCAACAGTTCAGCAACAGAGGAGCACATAAAGACATACGAAGCTCAAGTATTAATATGCCGCTTCAACTGTTTCTATCCTAAGCCCATGGACCTTTTCCATTGGATTTTCACCCAATGGTCCCTTGACTGTGAAATTCACCTCTATTCCAAGGGGTTCTTTATTGTGAAATTTCAAACCTCGGAGGAAAGAGATATTATCATTAGAGAGGGGCCTTGGTTTTGGGGGTCCACAGGGCTTTTTATCACTCCATGGTTTCCAGAATTTGACCCCAACACTATGACAGTTTCTAGATTACATGTATGGGTGAGATTACACAATCTTCCTTTACAATTCTGGAACGATCTGGTACTCGAGAGCATTGGGAATAGTCTTGGGCGGTATATTAAAACATACATGGAAAGATTAGAACAAAGAATCTTCACCTTCGCTCGGATCTGCGTAGAAGTAGATTTAAGCAAAGGATTACCAGCAAACATTATGATGATTTATAAGCAGCAAAGCTGGTTGCAATCACTAGATTATGAAAATACTGCATTTAGATGCAGGAATTGTAGGATGACAGGACACCTGCAAAACACTTGCCCAGAAGCTAAGAAAGCAAACAACAAAAATAATCCGAAAAGGAAGCAGAGGAAAGGTTGGCAGTTTTCCCTTCCCAACTCAGAGGAGGATGAGTCAGAAGAAGAAGAGGAACCAGTTCCAACAGAAAGCAAGCAACCTACACAGGAACGAGAGGTACAAACAGAGGGTTCAACCGTGCTCATGGATCCACACCTTTAGACGAAACAAACTGAAAGGAATGTAATGGACACAAGCAGTGGAGGGATCAAACGACACCATACATCAGAAATTTCAGATTCGGACAAGGATACAGGAACCCTAAATGTAGAAAATCAGATTGTCCTTACCACATGTGAGTCATCTCAGGGCGAGTGGCGCAAGGTTGAGAAGAAGAAAGGGAGAAAAACCTGATTTGTGGGACTACTTCCCACGATCTAGTGGCTTTTAGTTTTTCTGCCTCCTTCTCTCTACCCTTTTACTCTTTTTCTCTCTTTTATTTTTTTCTGAATGCAATGTAGCCTCGCTACCATGCATTGTGTGCGAGAGCACATGAGCCCAATGGGCAATTTCCAAAAATGCTTCAATGCATATGCTATGTGTAACTTTTCATTTCTATAAATAAAAAGTTACTGATTTTTTCTGAGGAAAAAAAAACATTCAACTTGGATGACTCATTTTTTTTTCCTTTATTAGATTGCTTGCATGGGTCATTTCCTCATTAATTGAATGGTATATTATGCATGGATTATTGCATGGGTCATTTCCTCATTAATTGAATGGTCTATTATGCATGGATTATTGAATGGCATATTGTATATGGGTTATTTAGAAATTTTTCTTATTAGCTTGGTTTTGACAATATGACTTTTCCATACTCTATATGGAAACATAGAAATTAAATGTAATGACTTATTTACATTTATAGGAGAATATGCATAATTGTTTAAATATACAAACATATTAGCATAAAGTGATTCATAGACACTATATATTCTTTTAAAACAATGGTTCATGGTGTTTTTCAACAATCATTTTATTGGCTTCATTTCATATGCTATTTTCTATAAATTGTATATTTCATAAAGAAATGTAGATATAATTATAGCTATAATTATTGCTATTTTAATATTATAATAATTATAAAATGGGGAAAGTTAAAAAATATAGTTACATACCAATAACTTAATTAATTTTTGATACTCCAATTTATACTCACACCACATGATTTACCTAGAGTCCAGAGTCAATTAAATATTTAGACGACTCCTCTTGGTATGTTTAAAATAAATCCCTAAATTATTCTAAATTAATTGAAGTCTATACATCATAATAATAAATGTGTTAAATAATAAAAAAAGTATTAAGTACACACAAGCATTGTGTGATCAACCAATTACATCTTATGAGCTTAGTAGATTTCATTTTGTTTATATTTTTGGAACACTACAAAAATTGAGAATTGATATTGTAGGCAATATTTAAACTCTCTATATCATATATGGGTGGACAAGGATGAGAACTAAATCCCCATACAACTATTATTGACATAACCTTTTATGTGGGAGTTACACCACTTGTCGAACATAGAAATGAGGGGAATTAAATTATTTTTTGGTGGAATGTGTTTGGTATTGACACCACATATGGAAAAATTATGATCTATATCCACTACCATCACATTGTAATCCATTACTCTACGAGGTCGGCTCTCTCCAACCATTGGACATGCAGTGTGTACATCTATCTAACTACAAATACTTGGTTACTCAACCTAGCACGGGAGGTGCATCATGTTCAACATGGATTTATTTGTGTTTACTCTATCTCGAACATCCTAGTTGCATGGAGTAGTTTTCCCTTCTATATCTCCAAACTCCAGAGTTGGTTTTCATATCACTATGTTTTAGGTTGTATATAAGTAATTTCTTTCTAGTCATTGGGTAAACTAGGTTCTAATTTCAAAGATGAGTATTCAAGAGACTTTGGTCATAGAGAGCACTTTAGTGGCACTTTCTCCAAAATGTAGGTGTAGGCTAGAAAATCAACTAGTCTTCTTTGGTAACAGATTACACCCTCACATTTGAGAAGAAATTAAATGAGTTTAGCAAGAATTTAGGTGTCCGCAAGGTATAATTTTTTATTGGGATGTTAACATAGAACTAGGGAATTTTATCCCTTAACAAGTAGAACACCAAGGTAACTGAAACCAAGTATTAAAGCACCATCGATCTTTACTAACGTATGAAAATAGTAATTGGGAATCAATTAATGAAAAGGGTAGATGTCAAGGAAAAAATTTGACTACAGATGAATGAAATCCAACTCTATCTTAAGGATATCAACCTTAGATTTCTTGCATTAGCTTATCCCAGGAACTTGTCTCACGTCACTTTG
This sequence comes from Pinus albicaulis, assembly GCA_034641835.2. NCBI lineage: Eukaryota > Viridiplantae > Streptophyta > Pinopsida > Pinales > Pinaceae > Pinus > Pinus albicaulis. Next base: position 1,323,744,996 of record CM076570.1, read on the forward strand.
TTTTGTTCCAAGGCTCCCACACCAAGTGAAACCTCCTATGTGGGGAATATTGATCATATAATTGAATAGCTTTCATTTCTTTGTAATGATTTATAGTTTTTAAGTTTAAGATCGCTACAGTTATATATTTATGTGGAAGATCAATAAATTTTAGTATGCCTAAAAAAACTATTTCAATGTTATTGTTCTAGTTTCCCAACCCACAATATTGGTCATTTTGTATCCTTTTGAAATTTTTATTTCAATGGAAAGATAACTTACACACATAATAATAATAATATAAAATTATTTATACAGACCAAAAATCATTGAATACGTGCATCCTATGTGGATTGTTATTAGGAGAGTTCCATCTGTGATGTAATTATGCTAAATCTTGTAACCATCTCCTTCTTTTATAATATTTATTGACACCTTTTAGAGATCATATCAATTTTTATTTCTAATTTTATCAATCTCCTTACTAAATAGAAAACACAATTAAAAACAAATTAATAACTGTAGGAAAAAATTATAGTAGAAAAAATGATTTGTTAATTTTCATTTTTTTTTTTTTGGTAAATTAGACTATTTCTATTAGAAAAGCATATGGTACAAGATGTATTACAATCAGGAGGGCTAGATAGCAGGGAATCGAAAGTGAAGAACAATCAATGTCGGTCCCGATCAGTAGCCAAAAGAGAAGCAAGAGATTCAAGAAGATAAGCAAGGGATCTAAAATATAATCACTGGATTCTACCCAGAGTGGGTAGCATCCTCAGTACGAATTTTATTTCCTTTATTTTTCTTTGAGACTTTGACCCAGGCATCCTGGGGTAGCTGGGATAGTGTCACTTGGAGCTTGTTGATGTCTGGAGGAGTGGGCTGCTTGTATGAATCTGAGGAGGACGTTTCATGAGACTGTTTCTGAGCACTCGAGGGACCATTGGGAACTTCGGGGTCTGGTGGGGTCATGTCCTTCTCCTGCTTTGCAACCTCCACATATACTTCGATCTCTTCCTCATCTGAGCTAAGGGAGTTGATGTCATCCATGGGAGGCAGTACAAATGGTTTCCAGCTTTTGGAGTATGATTTGTGGTTACTCCCCTTATTTTGGGCAAGGAACAAGGAGCAAGCATTCTGGAGGTGTCCTGTTTGACGACAATGACGGTAATGTAAATTTGTGTTCTTGTATTCCAAGGTCCGTGTCCAATGGTAATCTCCTACTTTTAGAATGATTTCATGTGGAAGGCCCTTGCTGATGTCTATTTAAATGCATATTCTACCATAGGTGTCTATGCCTGATTCCCCTTAGGAGGTATCTGTTTCCAGAAAGCATCCTAGGGTGTTACCGATTCATTGAAAGACATAAAAGTGCCATACAGGGGTCAGTAAATTTGGAAGCCTAACCCAAATGGGAAGCTTGGTGATAAAGGTCATGGAGGGGTTGAAGTCTGGGAACCATGGTGTGAGGAATAGCCCAGTTTTTCCCCAAAACCATGGTCCTCCTCTTAACGCTTTTTGATAGTCCTCCTCAAAAGCGAACAAAACTATGAAGAAACCCTTTCAGCAAAAGAAAATTTTTCATTTATTGGTACAAGTTGAATGGACCCATTGATAAATATCTGCTGACAATGGCCATAATCCATTGAATCAGAAAATAATGGCCTTTTTAGTGTATGCTTGAAACTAGTCATCCAGTGTTGGGTGGGAGATTTCCACTGCTGGTATGTCCATTTTATCCACTAAAAAAGGCTTGGGAGCATCATGGGGATGGGTGGCTTTCTTGGGATGTTGTGCATGGACAACATCCTTGTAAGAGAAAGCTTAAGCAAAGGATGTTTTCTTGGTAGCCCCTCCTCGTAGACGAAGGGAAAAAAACGAGAGTGGTTTTTTACTCAATATTATAGTAAGAGAGAGGAAGGGTGTTTTCGAATTGTTTACCTCTGTAGAGGAATAGATGCAGTCTAGCCGAGATTTTCATCTTGAGTTCGAGAGCTTGCACTAAAATTTGCACCAGATCCATAGATCAAACCTAGGAGAGCAAGGTTTTTCAACTGAGAAGTGAGATCTAGATCTGGAAGGAGAGGGTCAAGTCTTCCTTTTCAAAGGATGTGTCACTGATAGTATAGGAGGACTTGTGCCGTGACAAGGATGTGCCTAGGCTCACGTTACCCATTGCAGCATAGAAGATCTGTGATGAGAATGCGTCCAAGGGGTGCGCGCCGATGCAGGTGTGAGCGTTCATCTTCCATCCCACAACCAAGAAGATTTAAGGTGAGACAACTATGGGAAGGTACATGCAGATGTAGATCTGAGCTAGCGACTTCCATCGCACAACAACGTCACATTGAAACCAGATTTTTCCATCCAGTAGTGGGTCTATTGAGCTCCCAACTTGTAGATCCGTGAGGCTGAGATGTTGTAGCCTGTTCTAATCCTCATTTCTAAGGTTGAGAGGAGCTGCGGTTGTTTCATCCTCTGTAGCATCTATTGTAGCAGTGAGCTCAGTGAAGGCAACAATTGCGAAGCTTTTCGGAACCCTGTAGGCCTCGAGGGTGCCTCCAGGCATACGCGAAGGGTCATTGTGAGCTCCCTCCTCGCCTTTGGAGGCTCCCATTCCCAAGTCAAGCAATCCCTTCTCGACCACCTACTTGGCCCTCCACTCGGTGCTCACGTACCATTCGTTGCCCTCGTCTACGATACTGACGTCGACCTTCATGTACTCCGAGAGCGTCATGATGGTGTGGTCGACTGGAGCCCCGGCCTTGACAAGGATGACCACTGCCCTCAGCTTCTGGATCGATAGCATGAACTCCTTGGTTTCATATAAGAGCTTCAATGTGAGGTTGCCTTTGTCCCATGCGCATCCGAGGGTTTCGTCGACGCAACTTATCGTGCGATTGTGGATGGAGATTTGGAAGCCTTTTTCTGTGATGTTGAGGGCAAGGTTCTGGCCCATCATTGTTGCATCCTCGCCTTTTTCAAAGAGCTTCTTAGGAGTAGTTGCCGCAACCTAGTCTTTTTCAGAGGGAGAAGAGCATGCATTGAGCCCACCTTTCAAGTTAACCTTCACAAATCTGAACTAGACATAGGGCTTGAGGGAGAGAGTCGTAAGCGAAAGAAAACTAAGGGTTAGTCTTGGCCGTCGCTTCCTCCTTTCTCCCTTTATTTTAATTTTCAAAACTGTTATATGTAGGTAATATATATATATATATATTAACAAGTTTCATTGAATTTTACTTGTAAACACTTTTTTATTTTACATATTACCTAATTATGGAATTCTTTGGATTTATTTTTGTATGGATGATTTTTATTTTCTTAGAATTACCTTTTCTTCCCTCATCGTTAGTTGCTACACAATAAATTTTCATAAATATTTTTCTTTTAACACTCAAAATTTGAAAATAATTTCAAAACATCCTATATTTTTTACTCTACATACATGACCCACATTATCCAATACACATCATTTAAACCTATAAATAATTTACATTTTTTTACCTTTATAATAAAATTTAAAAACTTTCAATATTCACTTTCTTTGATGCTCTTTTATCACATTTGTTGTTACAAATTTTCTACCATAATATTCTATCATCAAAATTCATTGATAATAAAATTAAAAAAATATGAAATATATTTCCGAGATAAGATAAAGAATTATAGGCTAAAATTGTTCTTGGATTAGGAAATCCATACTCTCTAGTAAGACACACTATTACACTTAATACATATCATGCTCCATAGTGTAATCCTTGTACAATGTACAACACTAAAGTAGATATAATATTTTAAAATAAATCTTGGAAAACATGTGTTTAAAATTTAGAAACACATGGTCCATGAGGCGTAAAGTAGAAATGAAAAAATATATTATTAAGAAACTCTTTGTTTGAAGTAACTCATTCAAAACTATATAGGTCTAGCTAACAAAAAAAAACCTAAAATATATTATTAATATGTTATTTCTTAAGGAACATACACTAGACCATACAATTACTTAATAACAAAAACAACAATATCAAAATACTATATCCTCATATATTATACTATTGTCAATATTAGATTGTATCATCCTAATATTATAATATTACAAATATAATTAAATAGCATACAATAACAATTTATAATATTGACATACTCATCTTTATAATCGTAATTATTATATTAATAACATGAATAATACAAAAATTAATAATAATAAATTCTTTTTTATAATAATAATAATAATAAGCCTCCGTGGTGTAGAGCAATTGGTGATGAACTATTAAAAGGCACTCCATCTGCAAGGTCACGGATTCGAAACCCCCGTGGATGATTAGGATTAGTATAAACTACCAAAATAATAATAATAATAATAATAATAATAATTTATAAATGATTAATAAATAGTATTAATAATAATATCCATTTACAATATTAAATATTAGGTTATTAACTTCAAATTTTTATTATCATTGTAATATATAGTCATAAAATTATATAAAATTAAATAACATTATTAGTAATAATTACGAATGATAATTCTCCTCATACATTATTAATTATAATAAACCAATTATTTACTTAATATTAATATTTTAATAAGATTAAAATACCAATATTCACACTACAATATTAATAATACTAATGTTACAATTATTAAAAAAATCTTATTATACTTTAGCTAATAAAATATATTAATGAACCCATTTAATATTGATATTATACATTAAGAATATACTCATACATTTGACTTCTTATAAACATTATTATTTTGGATTTAATATTAATTTCATTTTCCAATAATAATAATAATAATAATAATAATAATAATAATAATAATATCATCTTATTTTTGCAACCCAAAAAAATTCATTTATAATGTGAAGAAAGTAAATCATTTATAATTTCTCATAACTCAATTTTTTTTTTTTTAAACTTATTATTTAATTCTCCCTTCAACAATTAGGTCCCTTAAATCCTAGTCTTTTTTTCCCTTTAATTTAATTCTATTCCCTCAATTTTCTAGTTTGAGATCCCTTTCTCTCTCTTTTAGAGCCTTTCCTTTCTAATATTTGGTCTCTCTCTATTTAACTAAACCTAGTCTCACTACACACATTCAAAAGCTTCATGTGTCCCTCATGGTAAGTGGATCATCCACTTTAAACTTAGAAATTTTCACAAACATTCTACTATTTTTCTAGAAACTACAACAACAAATGACAAAGTTTGTGATCCATTGCAATTAGTAGTGGTCCTAATTAAACACATATACAAGTGCCCTGGTATACAAACACATAAACCTAATAAATATTGATTTCTTATAAGAAAATATTATTGTGAATTAGTAGAGAGAATAAACCATTAGTGATGTATATTGCAACAAGATGAAGTATAGGATTTACAAGGTTGAAAGCTATTCAAAAACCCTTATTTAAAAAAAAAAAATCCATTATATATACTAATAAGAATAAATAAATATTTAAAATACTTTTTAAATGAATGGTAGATAAATTGCAAATACATGAAAATAAATCACAGCCCTAATGTATATGTGATCTATGTTGTAAATTTTTTTTGATAAACTTACTTTTGCAATAAATTTTTAGCTAATATCTTAATTTGATATTTTACATCATTGATATGCATTTTAGTTAAAAAATTAACTATCAAATATAATTTATATAATCAAAAACATTAACACAAAAATTTACAAAATAAATAAAAATACAAAATTTTATATAGCTCTAAAAGATTTCCTTTACCAAAATTTATTCCAGTGTATATCACAATCTAACGAACTTGTTATTTAAAAAAAAATATTAAATACTAAAAAAATTATTTTATAAATATTAACCAAACATAATATTTACAAATAATGTTTGAGACCGCTTTGGCAATGTATGTTTCCCATCTCTAGATTTCCATTGACACATGTTTTTCTATTTGTCACGTTTATCATTTAGCCCATGGATATACTTATTTATGGGTATCCACTCTTTATCATTGTTATTTGGGATTTGGAATGAATAATTTAATTATTAGTAATGTGGTAATGAGTGTATTGGTTTTGGAATAGAGTTTTATAATTTTAATTTAATTATCAATTATTAAGTGGAAGATAAAATTAATTACTAAATATTTTATTATGTATATTAATTAGATATTTTTATTTATTTAATTAAATTAATTAAATTTTTTTTTTTTAGTATGAAATATTGATAAGTAATAGTATTAATAGATAATATTGTAAAAAAATTATTTATGAACTTATCAGAAAGATATCCATCTACATTATAGATCACAAAATCTTAAATCTAGATAATCTTATTCTATAACTTTTTCAAAATCTATATTTTAATAATTATTATAATGTAAAATAATATTATAATTTTATAATTTTTTATACTCAAAAAATGTCATTTAGAATTAATCCAAAATATCACAAAAATCTTCGATAAATTTTTTATTCTTTTCCTATTTTTTATTTTTTGTACTTTTCCTATATTTTCCTATATTAACGTAAGGGGTTAATATCTATTCCTCCTTTGATGATAAGAAGACCGTGAAAACATGAAAAGCCCGCAATTGCTCGCTCCAATTTTTCTCTCTTTGAAAGGAAATAAAATATTTATATTATAATTTAAAGTTAATTTGTCATGATTTTTTCCCTTTTTAATGTTATAGGAATTTAATAAAAAGGTAAAGATATTAATTTTTTTATATCATTAAAATTTAATTAATAATAAAATAAAATTGGAAGTAGGTTTTTTTACTATAAAATAGAGACTTAATTTTATATTGATATTTTTTTTATTTTTATAAATTTTATTTAAATGAACTTTTATCAATATATGTTATGAAATAATTAAAAAAATTAATATTAAAAATAAATTTAAATTTTTAGAAAAAAAATATAAAAATTAATTTTAAATAAAAATTAAAAACTATTATTAATAATGAAATTATTTCAAAATAGGTGTTACTTTTTATATTTTAGAGAAAGATATTATAGTACAATTTCCAATAAAAAGAAGAATATTATCGTGAAATTAAATCTAAAAAATAAAGAAAATATTAATCATTTTAATAAATTTTGAACCAGAAGAGGTTTGTAGTTAACGATCTAGTTATAACGCACAAAGTTGTGTGTTAGTTTTAAGCATTAATTTAAATAATTTTCCATGAAATTAAATTTGTTTGCTTTTTTCATCGACATACTTTAATACTATGTCATGAAGTCAAATTCTTTGGAGATTTGGATAGATAGACATAATAATAATAATAATAATAAAGGACTATATTTTAGATAAAAAAGTTCTATAGTCTAACCATCAATAAGAGGAAGAATATTGTAACACAGTTCAAGATCATAAATATATATATAGATAGAGTCTTAACTTATCCATACTAGCCAGAAGTGCTAGTTAATATACTACACCATCCATATATATAAGTCTTAACTTATAGAGTCTTATATCTATATATATATATATATATATATATATATATAGAGAGAGAGAGAGAGAGAGAGAGAGAGAGAGAGAGAGAGTCTTAACTTATCCATACTAGCCAGAAGTACTAGTTAATATACTACACCATCCAATCTCACAAATGATTCATTTACTCAATTGATAGGGTTATAACATTATCACACCGCTACCATATGACACACAGTTAAATTTAAGTACTTCATTCATTAAAAAGATCCTAAGATATTTACATGATATATGTCATACCTTAGTCATATATTTATAACATTACTCTTAACATATGCATTGGTTTATGCGAGAACTATATACTTCAAGAAAAATGTTTATAAACATTGCATTCATAATCATTACCACAAAATATCACATAATTCAGATATGATAGTATCAGACTTAATTGTACCGCTCAAAGTACTTGTTCATAAACGTTGCAATTTAATTAATTTAATACCAATCCCATGGTTTCATTAATTAACCCTACGTGGCTTTGCCTTATGACTGAGGAACTTAAATATCGGTTGCTAGTAGTCGTTACCTCTAACATCGGTGAGAGGGGATGACATCGGTGAGAGGGGAAAACTCTATGGAAACTTCGCGAATCTCTTTCACTGGAAAATGGCGGTGATAAGTATAGGTCACCCATACTCCATTGATCTAAGCATTTGTGATCGGACGGTCTAGATTTCCACTGGGGAGGTTAGGGTAACGAACCCTAACCATCCCTCTCCACTTTGACCCTCATTCTGTCGCAATGTGGAACTAAATCGCTTCTATAATTGACTTTCCTACCATGGTGTTCTACAAAGACTCCAATTCCATAACCATTCATGGTGAGGTAAAGATCCTTGGTGGATATGCCTTTTCCAGTTTTACATGAGTTCTTTGCACTATTGTTGTTGATTAATTATGGGACAATGTATAGATTGCAATGTATGCAGCTTTTATTGTCTTCTCCTTAATATTTGATTTACTGTTGCAAGGTCCCCATTCTACAAAGGTTGTGCATTCAGGACGAAAGGAATGCCCCTGGCAAGCCATCCTTGTTCTCTCGCACGTAAACCTTGATTTTATTTTATTTATATTTCAATGAATTTTCCACCAGCCCCTAAGTATTGTGTTAATATTAATAAGAAGTCTTATTTCCTTTTTTTTATGTGGTTGGCATGAGGAAGTATGGCATCTGCTTCACCAGAGCATGGACCTCCAACAGTTTCAACATATTTCACTACCTGTACTGAGAGTAATCCTCACTCCTAGGTAACTCTTAACATCTTCTATTCAATGTTTGAAAATTGGAATTCAATTTCAACGACGACCTTACTTGGCGAATGCACCCTCTTTATGACATGTTCGAGGTCTCTGGCAGCCACCTTCCACTTGTTTCCCTATCATATTCTCATTTGCGGTTCACCCAACTCGAGACCTACTTAGTTTCCTTTGTTATGTGCTCTTTAGTTAAGAATGGACTTTTAGTCATCCTCAGTATTTTATGAATTTTTATTTAGCAACAAGGACCTATAATCATGGTACCCACTGTATAATCCTGACTCAAAACCTTATCTAAATTGAATGTTATCCTACCGTTTCACTATTTTCATAATTGATATAACTGAGTTGTTCTTAGAGGTACTAGTTATGCTCATTTCGATGTATAAGAGAACTTTCATAGAACCTGTAGTGTTCACAGTCAGCTTTTATATTTCATATTTTTTACATTAGCACTCCTCATGCTTGTTGGAGTTCAATATTATTATGTATAAAATTTAGACATTGTTCTTTGTGAGTTTTGTTATTGCATTGAAGGCAGTTTTGTCTCTCTACTGAGGGCCAAACTGCGATTTATTGTCAATTCACAATATAGTTTAATTCAAATGGTATAGTCTACAAAGTATAATTCTCTGAGTGTGAGGCTTCTGTGTCTTTTCAACCATATATTGATATAATTGAGATTATATCAACCATGTATATTCTTTACTATATTTTTTTTCCGGTTCCTTAAAGGACATGCATCCTTCTCACGAATATGGTTTTGAATTGATCAGTTAATTGTTTTCTTTGAGTTCTTAGTCATGTACAGTTTGGAAATTTTTAGCTCAAAAAATTTCCACGAATAGAAGTCTTCTATGCTCTTTATTTATTATGGTGACAAATATTCTGCTAGTTGTACAATTCACAGTCATGGAAGTAATCAATCATTTCCGTTTTTATTGAACTAGACAATTTTTTGTTTATGAATGTTAATATAATTTCCGAATGATTGTTCATATAATTATTTAGTTGAAATAAGAGTTTCTTTCTATATTGTTCATGTAAATATTGATATTAATCACAACAAGGGATAACATTGGTAGTAAGCCCACCCTTGCAACATTTTTGACAATCATGTTCCTTCTGTCAAGGGATATGTCCCTAGGTAGCTTGTGAAGGCTTCACCCTGGGACTAACCCCTTAGACCTGGAAATATTTTTTTTCTTTCTCTTTACTTTCTCCTACAAGAAGTTTCTTAAATTATCTACAAGAATATATATATATATATATATATATATATATAATCTTCTCTGTTCTCTTTTCTCTGTTGCACAATAAGATAAATCTTCACAATTTTGTTGCTATTATACATAATAGTCACACTTTCTACTATTATAGTTATTTATTCTCATGTATTTTCACAAGTAAATAACATACTCAATTAATATATTTCATAGATACACTAGTGTAGTCATTTTTACATCTATACAATAATAACTTATCATCCAAACCAACACTATTTTAATAGCACTGTTACATGTCAAAACAAAATATGTAGTGTAAAGCTGGTAGTTTATCAGAAATCATAAACAAGAAATAAACGTACTTTTCTTGTTGCTTTGCAGGTTAAACTTATTTCACATCTATCAACATGAAAGACAACTCCTCCCAACCATGAGAGAGGCAATTACATCCTTCTCTCCCCCCGTGCTCTCTTCCAGAATAGACAATTGTAATTTAAACTTTTTAGGATTAGGACTCATGACTCAATTCTAGCCATTCGTTATCTGAAATTCAGAGTTTCGTTGTTTCAGAGCCAGCTCTGGAAAAATCTACGATAGCATCCTATTGTTCTTCAGAACTACCTCCTCTTCTTTCCTTTTGGAATTCATTCAAAAGTAGAACCCATCATCCTCACTGAGATTCTCCTTTTATCTCTGAAGGAGTGAAAAATTCTTTGAAGCATCTATAACTGTTCTAGAAATAGAATTCATTTTTCTAGTCTTTCCATTATACAATTATTATTTATTTTATTAAAAGAAATAAGAAACATTGTCTCAAAGTTTTTTTCTTGCTTTAACTATATATAACCAACTGAATTAACTTAGGTAAATGTCTGTGGTAAAAACAATAACTTAGAGTAAATATTTTATGTAATTTCTGCACTCTGCTTCGGGGTGTTACATCTTCCCTCCTTGAAGTAGAACACCATCCTTGACATTTCCTTAAATGTCCTGAAATAGTTTTGTGTAGGCTTCCCGTAGAAAACCTTCTTTCTACCAGGTAGCCTCTTCGAGGCTAAAGTGTTTCCATTGCACTTCAACCTAGGTGATGGCTTATTTCCACAAAGTTATTTGTATCTGATCTAGGAACTCTCCATCTATTTTGACCTGTACATTTTCCCATTGTATTATGTGTCTAACATTATGTATGTATTTCTTAAATAAGGACACATGGAATAGATTGTGAAATTTTATGTGGCTAGGCAAAGATAGCTGGTAAGCCACTAGTCCAACTCATTCTAAAATATGAAACGTGCCACAAAAGTGAGGAGCCATGTTGGCACAATTGGTCCATCTCAACGTGATTTTCTTAGGCTTAATTCTTAAGTACCCATGATCTCCAACTTTGAATTTCCAATATTTTCTTTTCATAATAGCATAAGTCTTTTGCCTATCCTTAGCAACCTTTAAGTCCCGCTAGATCTTCTTTACGTCTCGCTCCATGTCCGCCAAAAATTCTGGCCCCAAAATTATTTTATTTTCGACACTATTCCAATTTACACGTGTCCTACTACTTATTCCATATAATGCTTCGAAAGGACTCACTTTTAATGATTCATGATATCCATAGTTATATGAAAATTATACCAAGTGCACATATTCTTCCCACTTATTGGGCTACTGCATGACATAGTCACAGCATATCTTATAACACCTGATTCATACGTTCAGTCTTCCCATCCATTTGTGGGTGATAGGTTGTAATGAATCAAATATGAGACCCAAACCATGTAAATATTGATTCCTAAAAGTCAGAGGTAAATTTTACATCTTTGTCTATGATCATTATCTTTGAAATACCGTGCAAACGAAACACCTCCTTCATAAAAATATCGACAACGTGCATTGTTTTTAAAGTACATTGTACTGGAATAAAGTGGGATACTTTACTGAGCTTGTCCACTACCACCATTATTGAATCATTGCGCTTCATTCACCCCATAATCAGACTGTTTTCCTTGGCTGCTAGCTTGTTGAGCTTTCTTCCATAGAAATTAGTACTCGGGGTCTTATTATTATAATTGTAAAATAATATAATTTTAATTATGGAATTTTTTTGCTACTATAGATTTGGAAAAACTGACCACACAAAAAAATGCATTTACAAGGGACATTCATAACTCAAATTGGGGGGTCAATAGACATTTTGTTAGAGGGATATTCAAGGGTGAGACCAATTATTCTCCTATTGTCTTCATGGGTTCGATTAGCTTGCTAACATATGTGTTGCCTACGAATAACCACCATATCCTCTTCCATTAAATTGATTTTTCTCTTATTACCTTGGATTTTGTCTTTCAGGTCAATTTTATAGCGATGTAACAAATCTATTTCCTCCTCCAACATGGCTATTATACTTTGTGGACTAAGGAGTTTCTCATCCAACTCAGAAAATATATTTGATGAGTAGATCATATGTTGATTAAGGTCATTGAGGCATCCATGTCGGGTCACTAGAGAATGAGGGAAGAATTTATAGTGGAAAGGATCGATGTGGTCCATTCTATGCCAAACATGAGTGCTGAAATGAAGACTAAAAATTTGTTCAACAAGATAGGGCCCACAAAATCCAACACCTAGCACACTGAGCAAATAGAAGAATTGACTAAGATACCTTGTAACGTGATTTCAATTTTGAATGGAGATGTCACTATCAAATATCCCCTCTAGAGATTCAACAACTTCATGTTGCTTGGATCCCTGTGCATCCACATGCAATGAGTGTTTTATTGTGTTGAATTGATCATCCCAAAGTAGGAAATTACCTCGATTTGAATAGTTCCTCCAAGAGACATAAAAAAATGAATCCACAAAGGAGTTCTCCCAAGTGAATTCATCGCAAATATGCTAGAAAATAAAATATTCATTGGGAGATCGCCAAGCCAAGAAATTCCTTATTTGTCTCGAAGGGGCAGGTGACAGTTAGGGGATTTCAAACACGATACAACCCTATCTTCTATCTTATTTTGTTGATTCATATGGTTTTCTATAATACACTTTATGCTACCATTCTTCAAGACTTGCGACGTGGAATTGACGTCAACTTCCATGAATGTAGGTTTACAAGGAATATTTTCCCATGCACTAGGAGAGATCACCTTATCCTTTTATGTAGGGATAATCCTCCCAAATTCCATATTTTCAAGCATCCGGTTGAATTATTTGAGACAATGGCATCCTTTTCCAAAATTGAAGACATGCTTGACATTAATAACCTTAGGGAAACCATGCATGAATTCTTCCATACCAATCGAGTTTTTAAGCCTAGTGCTCCACTTGTGCCTCCTCAAGGTGCATTCAAATTTCTCCATTTTCATACCTTTATATAGAGATCCAACCACCATGGTTATGCAACAATCATTTTGCTCCTTGTTCCTAATATCCTTAGCTTCTTCATTTATATATGAGAGGGAGAGGGTATACAAGATGTAGTGATAATTCATGGAATTATTCTCTATATTATGGAGCCATTTACCTTCCATTCCTCCTCTTCCATATGGTAGACTAAATTTCCTTGAGCATATTCCTCCTTGTATTTCCCTTGTAGGATATGGAAAAAAATACTTCAAAGGGATAGCTTTTATCATGCCATTGATTCAATGCAGTAGGGCCTTAAGAAGATTGGTCTTAGGAAGGGATCTCAAATGGCGATAGTGAATTAAGATGACGGAGTTTACTCCAATGACATTAGAAGTGATTTCACACTCCTTGACCAATTGAAGTCCCAAGTAAAGGCCATACATCTATGCTAGATTATTAAATTTTTGTCCCAAGCTCGAGACAAACTTTAGTTCCATATATCCAAACAGATCTATCAAAACCCCTCCCCCTCTTGTGAACCCTTATTAAAATAAATTACTTAACATGGATTTTTAAATAGTTATTAAAGTTTTATAGTGAAACATTTTTAGAAAGTATAAGAATTATACATCTTACTCATATTGGAAACTGAATATATATATATATATATATATATATATATATATATATATATATATATATATATATATATATATATATATATATATATATATTTACATTTTATTAATTTATTTCTGTCTAAAGTTGAATTGAAATTAAGTTACTTGGTATTCATATCTAGATATTACTTGGTATTCACATCCATATATCTTATTTATTCTTAAGTGAAAGTGGAATATTTTTACAACATCCTCTTCATATATAATTATAATATCAATAACAAACCTAACAACTACAATGAAAATAAAATTATTGATATTTTATAATAATTTTAATTAAAATTAACTAAACATTTTATTTTTTATTTTTTTCATTGTAGCAAATATTATTTTTTTATTTAATTTATAATAAAAAAATTCAAATACATATGAGCATTCACATCATAAATTATTGAAATGGCACCAATAAAAACAACAACAACATTCTTGAAATAAATATTTCTCTTTTTTCTTAAAATATTTCTAATAAAACAAACGACAATATTGTTGAAAGAAATATTTCAAACAACAATATTGATGAAAGAAATATTTCTTTGTTTTTAGAAATATTGCTTTGTTTTGAATAGGAAAATTAGTGCCTTTATTTTATATATTATCAGTATTGTGTAACACTCATTTAAACACAATATTGCATAAGGTATGAACATCATTATTGAGTTAAATTGCGTGGAAGTGATATGATTCAACATTTAAATTTTTTAAGTAGCATTATGTAAATGTAGTCTCATGTTTTGGGACAAATTTCAAGTTAATTATCATAAAAGTGTGGTTTATATTTAAAAATATGAATATATATATATTTATATATTTTAATTAGTATGATTATATATAATTATTGTATTTATCTATTTGATTATTTAAAATAGTGTAGCAATTAATTTCACTTTTATTTGTAATAATGTAAATTATTCATATATTTAATTAGCAATGTAATATTTTGGCACTAGATAATGTAATAGAATAAACAATATATTTTATTATATTTAAATAAAAGATTATTTATTATAAAAAAATAATATATTTTTTGTTTTTATTTTCTTTTTCTTTTTCTCTTTTAAATCTAAATAACATATTGTTATCCAATTGACACAATATTTCCACAATAAATATGTTTGATTTCAACAAATGTATATTTGAAAATATACATCTGGTAACATTCAAGTTAGATGATTTTCATTGATCAATCAAAATACTGTAGTTTATGAGATTGATTGCATAAGTAATTTTCTCATCAATTGAATGATATATTGTACATGTATTATTTAGAAAAATTTCTTATTAACTTGGTTGTGACCATATGAATTTTCAATACTCTATATGCAAACATTGTAATGATTTATTTACATTTATAAGAGAATATGCATAATTATTTAGGAGAATATGCATAAGTGTTTAAATATACAAACACATTAGTATAAAACATATTAGTATAAAGTGATCCATAAGAAGAACAATAGATTCTCTTAAAACAATGGTTCATGTTGTTTTTCAACCTATCATTTTATTGACTTAATTTCATATGCTATTTTCTATAAATTGTATAATTCATAAAAAAGTGTACATATAATTATTGCTATTTTATTATTATAATAATTATAAAAATAGGAAATTATAAAACTATACTTACCTACCAATGGCTCAATTAGTCTTTGATACTAAGATATATACTCACACCACATGATTGATCCAATGAGTCAATTAAATATTTAGACGACTGTTCTTGGTATGTTAGTACATGTTAAAATACATCGATGAATTATTCTAAATTAATTGAAATATATACATCATAATAATAAATGTCTTAAATAATAAAAAATGTATTAAGTACTCACAAGCATTGTGTGATCAACCAATTTTTTTCCTTGTCATCACATCTTATGAGCTTAGCATGTTCCATTTTGTCTATTTTTTTGGAACACTACAACAATTGAGATTTGATATTGCAGGCAATAATTAAACTCTCTATATCATATATGGAGCAGAAAAGAATGAGAACGACATCCCTGTACAACTATTATTGACATAGCCTTGTGTGTGGGAGTTACACCACTTGTCGAGCATGGAAATGAGGGGAATTAAATTAATTTTCGGTGGAAGGTGTTTGGTATTGACATCACATATAGAAAAACTATATCCACTGCCACACTACTACACTAAGGCATTTTTAAGACATTTTTTAAGACAAAAGAAATATTGTCTTTAAAAGTCACTTTTTCATTTTAGTGATTTTATATTAAAATTTAATATCAATTGAATTGTCTTAAATATAAAATTTAAGATAAAAATAGTATTAGACAAAAATAGCTTGAGACAAAACTCTATATTTAAGAAAAAAACAATTTGAGACAAAAATATTTAAGACAAAAACAATTTGAAACAAAAATATTTAAGACAAAAAATTTAAGAGAAAAGTATTTTAAGACAAAACTTTATATTTAAGGCAAAAACAATTTGAAACAAAAATATTTTAAGACAAAACTTTATATTTAAGACAAAATCATTTTGAGACAAAAATATTTTAAGACAAAAGAAATTGGAGACAAAAATATTTCAAGGCAAAATTTTATATTTAAGAAAAATGTACTTTGAGACAAAACTATTTAAGACAAAACTTTATATTTAAGACAATGGTGACTTAAGACAATGGTGACTTAAGACAATGAAAATTAAGACGAAACCCATTTAAGATAGTTAGCAATTAAGACAAAATCATTAGCATTGAAAAGTTTGCATTGAAATATCCATGAGTGAATAGTGGATAATTATATTTTTTTATTTTTGAAAATAGATATTCAAACCACATGAAATTTAATCATGTCATATTTATTTCTTTTCTATTATATTTTTCTTATTTCATTAAAGCACATTATAAAAATATAATAAATAAATCGATAAAATATATTTTTTTTTGTTCGCCACTCAAAGGGATTTGAACTTTGAATCTCATGTCACTACAAGAAAAAAAAGGACATTGGTAAGGGTCATGCTTGTGACGGACTGTAGAAATTTGAATAACTGATATATTATTCACCGAGATTCTCCTAATCACACACTATTTTAGCTTCATGCATAATACAGAATCTCTTATACCATTGATCATCACATGCGGAAATAAAATCAATTGCATGCATACATTAAAACCACAAACAATCACACATATGAACACACTATTTAATGGGAAAGCTTAAAGCTGAAAACCCCAACTATCTGTATATTATATGTCATGGAGATCATGTAACAATCATAGTACAAAAGCTCCTCACAAGCTCTCATGCACACCCTCAATTGCTACACACTATCAAGCTAGATCTAGCAAAACACATGCTCCAATCTTTTGCCACTTGATAGCCAGCCTCTATTGTGTAATCAATGCTATGGGATGGCTCATTAAATAACATAAACCACCTGGCTTGTATTGCGCAATCCTCATGGGCTTTTCCAATTATCTGTGTGTTGCAAATAGCAACTGTATAGTCACAACTTATAGTTAACCTGCTCTTTCACCTATTTCTGCACTAGTCTCCACTAAAACTGTCCATGCACTGAAGTTAACTGATGCATTCTTTAGTTGATTAATGAGTTTATAATTAGTGAATTAATTAATAATTAATTCACACCACTCTCACTAATTGTATCAATTAGTTAAACTGAATACAAATAGCTCAACTGTGTTTAGATTAGTTAAACTGAATACAACTCCACTAACTTCCTCAATCAACTCCACCAAACTCTGTCACATGAGTTCTAACTGAAGTCAACATGCAATAGCTCCACTAAACCCTTAGGAATAGCGTAATTCCTTATGTCAGCCGCATGTGCCACATTTGTGCACTTAACTGAAGTGCTCCAAGAGAATAAGATAATGTTTAGAGTCCAAATATTATTAAGAGCTAATAATATTCGACATATCTATTTTTAGACTGGCAATCTAAAAATAGATTCCGCCCAGTATGTCTAAAAATAGAAGTCCATCTATTTTTTCCGACTTGACCAATCATCCACAAATAGCATCCTACAACTCATAGAACATGATCCATATGTCTAAAAATAGACATAGTCTAAAAGTAGAATTTGCACCAAAAATAGCCTGCAGGCCCACTTAGTGAAGGTGACTCCTTTCCACTAAGCTCATCATCTTGTTGCAATCTCAACACTCCCTCTCAACAAGATAAGGATTATCTACAACCCCTATCCTGCCCCTGTGGTATTCGAATTTGCTCCTGGTGAGCGCCTTCGTCAAGACATCAACATCCTGATCCTCCGTAGGAATGTATGAAAGTAACATGATCTTTTGCTGCACACAATCTCTGATATGATGATACCGGATATCAATGTGTTTAGATCTATCATGAAATACTGGATTAACCAAGAGTTTGATGCAACTCTAATTATCACAATAAATCACAGTAGGCTCTAAGTGTGAACCAAACAACCCGACCAGGATCTTCCTCATCCATATAGCCTCGCATGCAGCCAAACTTGTTGCCATATACTTCGCCTCTGCTGAACTGAGTGCCACGGATCTCTGCTTCCTGCTATACCAAGAAAGTGTAGTCGACTCGATACTTAAAATCCCTCCAGATGTGCTCTTTCTATCTGTTGGGCTCCCTGCCCAATCTGCATCCATGAAGCACATAGCTTCACCTCATCTTCCTATTTGTACCATAATCCATATCTCAATGTGCCTCTGAGATATCTCAATACATTCTTTCCTGCCTTCCAGAAGATCTTGGTTGGCTTAACCATAGCTTGTGAAAGTTGGTTAACATCATAGCATATGTCGGGTCATGTATTGACCAGATACATAAGCGACCCCACCAACTGTCGATAAACAGTGGCATCCACTACCTCCGTTGAAGTAGCATCCTCCTTCCTCCATCCACCAGGAAGAGGAGTATCAACAGGCTTGCAGCCATACATATTGAACTTCTCCAAGATCTCTCGGGCATACTTACCTTCAGAAACAAATAGTCCACCATTGCGCTTCCAAATTTCCAATCCTAGGAAATAATGAAGGAGGCCCAAGTCCTTCATCTCAAACTCCTTTGCAAGATCAGCCTTGCATGAGTGTATCAACAGTTCATCACCTGTCAAAATCAAATCATCTACATAAAGTACAATGATCATCAACTTACCCTCCACCACAATCTGGTATAGGTTAGGATTCGCCTCACTCTTGGAGAATCCAAGTCTGGTGAAATAAATGTCTATCCATGTGTACCAAGCACGAGGTGCTTGTTTCAACCCATACAGCGCTCTCTTGAGCCTGCACACATGCGACTCGCTGCTGAATATCTCGAAACCTTCGGGCTGCTCTATGTACACCTCCTCCTCAATGAATCCGTTGAGGAACGCAGTCTTCACATCCATCTGATGAATGTGCCACCCCATTGGCGCTGAGAGAGCAAGAATCATCCGTATGGAAGGATACCTTGCGATAGGTGCAAAGGTCTCCTCATAATCGATCCCCTCAATCTATGAAAAGCCTCGGGAAACAAATCTTGCCTTGTACTTCTCCACACTCTCGTCAGCTGCCTGCTTCACTTTGTAGATCCATCTCGAACCCACCATTGATTTCCCCTCCGGCCTCGGGACAATCTCCCATGCACTGTTTCTGACAATCGAATCATACTCTTCCACCATGGCATCCACCCATGCGGGGTCCTCCACATCTTCCTCGAAAGAGGATGGCTCTGTCACGATACACTTGCTCATAAGAGCCATGTATCCAGTATACTGATCAGGTGACTTTCTCTGTCTGCGCTGTGAGGTAGGTGCTCCTACAACCTTCTCTGCATCTTGAGCCAGTCGCTCAGCTTCTGTAGTGCGCTTCCGCCCTCTGATGGTTGGCGTTGCTTGAGTGGTCTCTTCCACTCCATGAACCTCATCTTGTGGCTGATCCACATCCTGAGACTCATCCTTAGGAACTAATAGCTCCTTATCTGCATGCAAGTGTGGCTCCCTCTCAAGCGAACACTTCATGGCTTTCTCCTCATAAAATTTGATATCCCGTCGCACAACAGTCTTGCGACTGTCTGGAAAATACACATGATAGTTGTGGGGTGTATCAGTGTACCCCACAAATATCCCAACCTCCGCAGTCAGCCCCAGCTTCTTCCTGGCATCCTTCGTCACATGACTGTAAACAGGTGAACCAAAAATCCTCAAATGGGAAATATCAGGCCTCTTACCAGTAAACGCCTCCTCGGGTGTACTCATGCCAAGTATCTTGTGAGGACAATGGTTTTTCACATATACTGCATTATTGCAGTATATCCGCCCACAAGTGAATGGGTAGGCCCTGATCATGCAACATCGCCCGTGCAACACCCACAATCGTTCTGTTCTTCCGCTCAGCAACCTCGTTCTGCTGTGGGTTATGAGGTGCTATGAGCTCTCTTCGAATTCCTTCTGCACTGCAAAAGTCCTTGAATTTTCCAGAGATGAATTCACCAACATTGTCGCTCCTCAGAGCCTTCACCTGCTTCCCCGATTCTTTCTCAACCAGTGCCTTGAACTCACAGAACTTTGAGTATGTCTCGCTCTTCTTCTGCATGAAGAAGATCCAGCACTTACGAGAAAAATCATCAACAAATATCACATAATACGTGGCGTGAGGAGGGAAGCTGCGAGAAGGTCCACCAACGTCTGTGTGAATTCTCTCAAGGATCGTTGTGGCGCGACTATCCTTCTCGTGAAAGAGTGAGCTTTCACAAATTTTCCCAAAAGGTATACCTTACCTTTGATCTGAAGTACACGCAAGAGTACCCTTAGGAAGCCCAATAGAAATCTGCTGCAGTATCTTCAAAGCTCCATGGTGAAGGTGGCCCAATCTCCGGTGCCACAACTCACCATCATCCCGGCTCACCATTCCTTCTGCCTTGCCTGCCATTTCTGCGCATCCATCTACCTACAATTGATAAAGGTTCTTAACTCGAACCCCTATCCTCTGGGTCTCACCAGTTTCCTTACTATGTAGGAAAGCCTTTCCCTCGCTAAAGACAACATCATATCCCTTGTCTTCTAACATCGCCACAGAGATAATATTCTTCTTCAATCCTAGAACATGCATCACTTCCTTCAATACGAATGGTTACCAGACTCCCTCTTAAAGGAAATGGTACTGATACCGGTTGCACTGTATCTACCATCATCGCACATCTCGATGTGCACTCCAAGATCTTTCTCATCCAGATCAGTAAACAAATCTCGATCTCCTGTCATGTGAAAAGATGCACCACTGTCAAGAAACCACACTGATCCCGTCATAATTGAGACCAAGCATGCGATCGGCGAAAAATCTAGCTCAAGGCGAGGCTAAAGCAATCTCAAGGCTATGATCCCCGATGATGGCTTATTTTTTCTTCTTAAGACAGAATTTGGCAGCATAATATCGTGTTGGTGGCCAGTGAAAGCACTTCACCTTGGACATGTCTTGCTTCTTGCACCTTTCGCAGGAATGAGAAGCTTTCTTGCTCTTCCCCTTGTTGCTTTGGTAGAAAAAGTGAAAATTTTCTTCATCGAGTTCTTTGATAATGATGATCAAATCTGAGCACAAGGCTTATCTCCTCTTGCACAAAATCCG
Source organism: Pinus albicaulis (assembly GCA_034641835.2). Lineage (NCBI taxonomy): Eukaryota > Viridiplantae > Streptophyta > Pinopsida > Pinales > Pinaceae > Pinus > Pinus albicaulis. The sequence continues at coordinate 1,323,766,549 of CM076570.1, forward strand.
ACCAAAGTCGCTCCCATCCTGGCAATTTCTCCCGACCATTGACAGAGTCCTGATAGGAATGCCAACTCTTCGGAAGCCCAAGGAGAGCCAAGCTCACCAAGTCCTCATCATCTATAGTCACCCCCACACTTCCCAGCTCATCCCTGCATTGGATGAACTTCGTGAGGTACTTGGGCATACTGTCGCCTTTCTCCATCTTTATGTTCCTAAGTTTTTCCTTGAGCACCAACTTCCTCTGGTCGCTCTTGCTTTGGAATAAATCTGTCAAAGCTTTCCACATCAAGAATGGAGAAGCTTTCCCATGAAGGCTGGATACTATGTGATCCTTCACACCTTCCAACAGAATCCTTCGACACTTTGCTATCTTCTTTTGCCATGTGTCAAGTACGGTAGCATCGCTAGAAGTAGGCTTTGGAATTTTTGCATCTATGAACTCCTTCAACCCGTTGTCATCCAGCACCGCCTCCATCTTGTCCTTCCATGCAATATAATTTGAGCTGCCCTGAAGGGCATACTCAAATCACAATCCGTTGAAAGACATCTCAACTTCGACACCAAGAAAACACTGTTGCAAATTCGAATTCCACCAGCACAAAACTCAACCGCTTCAATGTTTTGCAATTGCTCCAATGATTAATAACCCTCTGATACCATGTAGAAATTTGAATAACTGATATATTATTCACCAATATTCTCGTGATCACACACTATTTTAGCTTCATGCATAATACAGAATCTCTTCTACCATTGATCATCACATGCGGAAATAAAATCAATTGCATGCATACATTAAAACCACAAACAATCACACATATGAACACAATATTTAATGGGAAAGATTAAAGTTGAAAACCCCAACTATATGTATATTATATGTCATGGAGATCATGTAACAATCATAGTACAAAAGATCCTCACAATCTCTCATGCACACCCTCAATTGCTACACACTATCAAGCTAGATCTAGCAAAACACATGCTCCAATATTTTGCCACTTGATAGCCAGCCTCTATTGCGTAATTAATGCTATGGGATGGCTTCATTAAATAGATAAACCACCTGGCCTGAACTGCGCAATCCTCATGGGCTACTCCACCTATCTATGTGTTGCAAATAGCAACAGTATAGTCACAACTGATAGTTAACCTGCTCTTTCACCTATCTCTGCACTGGTCTCCACTGAAACTGTCCATGCACTGAAGTTAACTGATGCATTCTTTAGTTGATTAATGAGTTTATAATTAGTGAATTAATTAATAATTAATTCACACCACTCTCAATAATTGTATCAATTAGTTAAACTGAATACAAATAGCTCAACTATGTTTAGATTAGTTAAACTGAATACAACTCCACTAACTTTCTCAATCAACTCCACCAAACTCTGTCACATGAGTTCTAACTGAAGTATCCATGCAATAGCTCCACATAACCCTCAGGAATAGTGTAATTCCTTCTATCAGCTCCTGTGCCACATCTGTGCACTTAACTGAAGTGCTCCAAAAGAATAAGATAATGTTTAGAGTCCAAATATTATTAAGAGCTAATAATATTCGACATATCTATTTTTAGACTGGCAATCTAAAAATAGATTCCGCCCAGTATGTCTAAAAATAAAAGTCCCTCTATTTTTTCCGACTTGACCAACCATCCACAAATAGCATCCTGCAACTCATAGAACATGATCCATATGTCTAAAAATAGACTTTGCACCAAAAATAGCCCGCGGGCCCACTTAGTGAAGGCGACTCCTTTCCACTAATCTCATCATCTTGTTGCAATCTCAGCACGAACCTTTAAGGTTTGTCACCAATGTCAAATATGGTGACGGTCCTTAAGAAAGCGTTGTTGTAAGTGCATATTGTGATAGTCCTTTAAGGTTTGTCACCAAAGCCATTTTTAGTGACAATTTTGGTGACAGTTGTTAAAGGCCCGTCACTAATTATCTCTTTGGTGACACTTCTAGTGACGGTCTTTTATTGACCCTCACCAATTCTCTTTTTGGTTTTGGTGATAGTTAAAAAATTTCCGTCGCCATCGATCATTCCAATGAGTTTTGATGATAATATGTGCATGTTGCTATATTTTTTGTCAAAATATAACGATTTAATACCATTGTTGTGGATTCTTTTTCATTAAGTGTCCAAGTGCATAAAGTGGTTAGAGTCATTCAATTTGTTAAGAAGTAATTAGTGTGTATCATTTCCCTCAAGTAATGATAATATAGTTTTCCTATGAGTTAATACATGATTCATCTCTATTAGGTTTATTTTCTAACAAATTCCCTTTAAATAAAGTTCGACTAGTGTGTGTAGAAACTATATTATTTAATTCATAATCAAGCTTTGTCAGTTCTATTAATGAGAGAGATATAACACTCCTCAACACTCTTGCAACATCTTAACATTCTTTGGCACACACTGACATTCCTTGGCACCTCGCATGTCTAAGAACATCTTTGTATCTAGAACATCTTGCCATGACTAGGACACCCAAGAACATGTTGGCATGCCCTATCATAGCATAACACTCTCCTAGCATGTGTTGGCACGTCTTATAGTCCCTAGCATACCCTGAAACACTTTGGCATGCATTAACATACATGAGCACTTGGCACATATTAGAACTTGGCATGTATTGGAACCTAATATTAGTGTGCCTAGCATGCCCCTTTTGAAAAAGATAATGTCGTGAATTATTAACCATCTTATGTGTTCATTTACTTGCATTTTAGCTTGTTTTTTTTTTCCTTGATACTCCTTGACACATATTGGCATACCCTGGCACCCTACACATCCTAGCATGCCTTAGCATCTTGCATGTCTTAGCACTATTTAGCACATGTTAACACACAATGGAACTCACTAGCACACTTTTGAACTTCCTGACATGCCCTGATATTACCTAGCATGCCTTACTAGTGCTTAACATACCTTATGATCAGTCCCTCTTTGGCATGCTAGCTAGCACTCATTGACACTCCCTTCACACCCTCATATTCATTCACTTCAATGCATTTTGACCTAGTGCTCCCTTGTGTTGCCCTAGTACTCCATAACACTCCTATGTATGCATTAGCACACTCTGTCACACTTTATCATTCTTCGACATGCCCTTCCACTTCATAACATGTCTATCACTCCCTAACACACATTAGCACTTGGCACATGTTGGAGCTTGGCAAGTATTATCATGTCTAGCATTCACTAAGATGCCTTGGTATGCTTTGGCATGGTTTAATATTAAATTTATTTTAGATCAATTATTGGAAATTAGATGAGAATTAATAAAGGATGATTTGGCACTGATAATGCACTAACACTTGGCACTTGGCACCTATTGCCACCTAGTGTTGGTGTGACTAGCACGCCCCTCCTAGAAAAGGTATATTGATGACTTATTAACCCTCTTATGTGTTCATTTCCTTGTAGTTTAACTTGTTTCTCCTTTTTGTTGCCTTGATATTCCCTGGCACATATTTTCACACCCTTGCACATCTTGGCATGCCTTAGCACTTGACATATCTTAAGCATATTTGAAATTCCTTCGAACTATCTGGCACATGTTAGCATTACGTAGCATGTCTTGGGGCTTATTCCATCACAACTAGCCTTACATTTTCTCACAACTTGGGAACCAAATCAAGTCCTTAGCAACTCTAGTTCATATGAAATTTTCATACTTAGTCGCAACAACTTGAATAATTGCACCTACTACAAGTAGATTGTGCCTTGTTCACCTAAGAACTATCTATACCTCATCTTAGGCCACTCATGTCCAAGTTGAACTTCTCCCACTTAAGAAATTACCAAGGCAAGGATCACATCTATCCATGGCCATAAAACAACTAAGCAACAATATAACCTACATAGGCAATATTTCACATGTATGTCTAGTTCATATAAACAGTAGAGCACTAACTAAGAGTTTGTAAGAACCACAAGATACACAATACACACAAGATATAAGTTGGCACAAGCCGAGTTCCCCAAAAATGATACACAAAAATGTACAATATGTAATTGCCTAAAATATTTTATAACATAAGCTTTCGGCCAAAGTGTGTCACATGTCATATTAAACTAATAGATAAAAGCACAATAGTGTTATGCCCAACAAAAAGTCTCCCTTTGTCTAAAACTGCTTTTTTGAGCCCCTTATCACAATCTTAAGCTTGCCTCTTACAAATCCTATTATGAACTTCTTCAAACACACTTCATCCTTGGCACACTTGAATTCAGTGACACTCACTAACACACACTTATTTGTTCATTTCCATGCATTTTGACCTAGTTCTCCCTTGTGATGCCTTGACAGTCCTTAACACTCCTCAACATTCATTGGCATTGTCTCACATGTGTTAGCATGCCTTTTCATTCCTTGGCATGCCCTAACCCTCCCTATATATAATTCCCTCAGAGATACCTTTAGTTTGCAACTTGGGAACCCAACCAAGTCCTTGCTCAACTACAAGAGCTTGACCAAGTTATGCTTACTATAACTAGACTATGTTGTTGAATTGTTTATCTTGGGAGGTAATCCACAAGAATAGTGAGATGGGTTTGTGTGAGTTTGGTCACAAAAGGATTTGTCGCCAAAGAACCCAAGAGAATCGGGTTTGGACCCAATATGGGGTTTTAAATCTAAAAGAAAATTAAAAAGGAAAAATAATATTTTCTAAGATCTAAGTGGATAAAGCCCATAAGTTATAGAGGTTTCTTAAGATGCCTAGCTAGGAAAATCTATTTAAGGAGGCCTTAGTATGAAGACAAGAACATCAAGTGAGAAGGATCTCATTTAATCAAGGAGGCCAGGAGAGATGTAGTCCTAAAGTAGGTCAAGTTAGAGGGTTGAGTAAGGGTTTCTAAAGGGAGACCATGATCATCCACAAAGAACAAGATAATCATGTGAGGGTTCACAATAATGTCACATACCTTAATGGGTTTGAGATAGGGAGTAGGATGGCATACTGTTGGTTCTCTTATGGCATATCGAGCTCAAGAGAGGCAACTCATGAGAATTTGGGCATGTGATTTTAATGGTGTTTATGTGTGAAGGTTGCATCAAATTTTGAAACAGTAGAGAGGGTTGACACCCTACCTTGTGGTGGTTAGTAGGCTGCAAGGTATATGATAAAGACCAACGCAAATGGAGGAGGGCCTAAACTAGAATTTAGGGCCAGAAAAAATGTAGCCACATGTGTAATATTGACTAAGGTAACCATAGTTTGAGGGTCACAGATATATAAAGTTTAGGTAAAGATTCAACCAAAGAAATTCCCAGAATATATGGGTCCATATGAACTAGGACGAGTCTCTTATGGAGGCAAGAGTTGTCATTTTTTCTATGGGTGGATAGGGTTTGTTCTAAATTAATTATAATAGAAGTATAATACCCTAGTTAGGGACGTTTCCTAGTATGTTCAGTCCAAAAGGTATGCCCTTAAGACTGTGACAAATATGTGTAGAAGAAGAGGGGTCATGACCCTTAGAGAGAGGTTTATCTCTGCAATATATACCACAAATTTGGAAGATGTTTTGCAGAAGTATGTGCTGAGATAAAAAATCCAAATGAAGGTGGAACCTGAGTAGAAGATTGAGTAGAATAAATGTGCCATATGAGGAATGGATTGACATGAAGAGGAGTTGATTTTGGTGGATTTTCCATAGAGTTTTGGACAGAGATCTGAAGCAACCTATAAAAAATTAGTCAATGGATTATTAGTGGATGGTTTGTGACCCTAGTTCAAGCATCTATAAATTGTTAGAAAGATGATAAGAGGAGCAGTTCAAATTTTTTCATAGATTGGACAACAAATATATTGGTACACAAGAATAATGATTTTAAGAGGACTCAAATCACTATTAGGTGGAAAATTTGAAGATCCCTAGATGGGGGTAGTGTTGTGGGCACTAGATCAGTAAAATAGTTGACTGTGGTTGGGAAAATTTATGGCAGTCCAAGTACAGTTTGAGGGTTGTTAGATGATTTTCAAAGAAGATCCCAAACTCTTCTGCTTGTGTAGGAAAACAAGACTGGTAGAAGGGTATGTGTATTGGGCCTAAGGATGTGCACACTTTGAAGGAATAAAGTAGTAGTCAATTGGGCTATCCAACTATCCCTAGTTCACTGTATTGTAGAGGATTGAGTCAATGAGAAGAAGAGAAACCTCCATAGCCCTATATTTTTCATCTTGGAGTAGGAGTATGACAAAATTGGGCAGACCAAAGAACTACTCACAAATAGAGTTGCGAACAACTGATCGAAAACCCTAACTGTTGTAGACCTTAAATGAAAAAAGAGGTAGATAGAGGGGAATGTTTTTTGAGCCAAGTTCAGTAACCTAGAGGAGTTGAGTTCATTGATAGAGGCAGATTGAGGAGTTTCATAATGAGAGACAAGAGGACTTGTGAGATGTGTTCAGGACATGTGCATTGAAAGGGCTATGTGTGGTCACCATCAAAAAGTGGGCCAAGAATTGTCTTATTCAAGGTATATTGGTTGTCAAAGGGCTAACACCAATCCCTAGTTTTATTCCTTGTATCAGTGTAATTGTAAAGGGACATGATCCCTAGTATGAGAGCTCTAGCCTATTCTTTTAGAGTTTATAATTTAATGAAGAACGGTTTGAAAATTTTAAAAATTATAATGTGCACTAGTTGATTCCCTGGTGTGTGTAGATTTAATTGTACAAAGTAGATGTGTTGTGGCACTTGAGTGTGTCTACATCAAAGAATCTAAGACCGAACCTAGATTCTCAAGTGTCATGGAAATTCAAGATGTGCCTTTTTCACCTAAGAACTATCTGTAACTCATCTTAGGATACTCATGTACAATCTCAACTCATCCCACTTAAAAATTTACCAAGGCGAGGCTCATCACATCCAACTGTGGTCATAAAAAACCTAAGCAACATAGTTTACATCTTGACATGCCATGACACCTGGCATGTATTAAATGCCTTAGCACTATGTGGCATCTTTTAGCATCCCCTACATTCCTTAGCATTCTTTTACACTCCCTAACACACCCTTGCACTTATTGACATGCCTTGGTAGTTTATCATACCTTGGCACTACCTAGCATATAACGTTGTCACTCCCTCCTTAACACACCTAGAAATCATTGACATTCCCTGTCACAAACTCTTATTTCTTCATTTCCATGCATTTTGATCTAGTGCTTCCTTGTGTTTCCCTGACACTCCCTAAGACTATCTAGCACACATTAAGACACCCTAAAACTTGGCACATCTTGGCAAGCCTCCCTAGCACTCTAGCATTCCTTGGCACTACCTAGCATACCTTGTCACTCTCTCCTTATCGCACCTAGATATCATTAACGGTCCCAGTGACAAACTCTTATTCATTCATTTCCATGCACTTGTACCTACTACTCTCTTGCATTCCCATAGAATTCCTTAACACTCCTGGGCACGTGTTGGTACACCCTAGCACCTGGGACATCTTGGAATGTTGCCTTGGCCTCTAGCATGCCTTAACACTGCCTAACATACCTTGTCACTCCCTTCTCAGCACACTTGGAACACAATTTTCAGAGAGCTGTCAGCAAGGGGCATGCCTAGGTATTTTTTTCGAGGTGAAGGTTCCATTTATGGTTTGTAGTTCCACTAGTTTGAGCTCCGATATTGCTTCACTGAACATATCCATATTTGGGTCCTGTCGGCAAATTCCTCCTTTCTTATCTTCGAGGGACATTATCATGTTAAAGTCCCCTCCTACTATCCATAATTCTTCCTGACATTCTCTTCTCATGCTGGCCAAGTTTTGGAGGAAGGCCTCTTTCTCCCCTGGGGTATGAGGCCCATAAACCCCAATAAGGAGAACCCAATCATTGGATCTTATATGTCTAAATAGCGCTGTAAGCATTCTGGGACTACTTACCCAATCCTCAAATATGACTTCCATCAGGTTCCATAAAATGGCTAGTCCTCCCACACTTCTTGTAGTGTCGAGTGAAATAACTTAATATGGCAGCTTGAAAATTCGAATTATCCCTTTGAGCTTGGCTTCCAGGACCTTGGTTTCTTGGATGACCATAATGTTGTCCTTATCTTTCCGTAGTCGCTCCTTCAAATACCATTGTTTTCCTTTACTATTAAGGCCACAAATATTCGAGGTTGCTATAATCATTTAAATGATTTGATAATTTGGTGGAAGATCACTGAAAGCGAAATTACCTTCCCTAAGTTAACTAGTGATTTGTCAATCATCTAAATTCTCTTGTTGAGGTTCTTTTTTCCCCTTTTCTTACTACCTTTCCCTATCAACCCTTGTTATCCTCCTTGGGTCTTCTGGGATCCTAGTTGATCCGGTTGGTATGTTCCTGAATTTCCTTGTTTAGATTTGTGCTGTTGGAATGTCTCTTTGTAAAGTTGTTTTTTCATTTCAGGGATGAACCTCTCATCAAGGTGTCTCCATTATTTCACTAGTCTGCGCAAAACCTGCTCTTCATCTCTTAGATCCTTTTTATTCCTATCTATTTCCATATTTGACTAATCCTGTCTTGTTTCTATGGTTTCTTTCTCTTGCATCTTTGTTTCCGCCTTGCATTTTGTGTTTGTCCCTTCCCTCTATTTTTTTGGTTTGTCTCCGTTATCTTGTTCCTCCCCCATTTCTTTTCCCTCGTGAAATGCATCTCAATGCTATGCCATTTCTTTCGATGTATCCTCATCTTGTAAGGTAATGAACCTATTGTAGTTATGATTGTTTTTACCTGTCCTTATTGAATTTGGGTTGGGGGTTTGGTTAATCTTTTGGTTCTTCTTTCTCCCCTAAACTTCTTGGAAGGCCTCTCCATCCTCCTACTGTTTCTTTTGATTGTTATATTTTTCCAGCTCCTTTGGATATTTTTGGTTTAATGGGAATTCTCAGAATAAATGGCCATACTCATGACATATCCTGCGTTGAAAGGGGATGTGTTCATAGTCTATGGTTTTTTTCCCTACCTCATGGTCATATTCCACCTCTATGGCCTCTAGCACTGGTTCTGTTATATTCAAGTAGATGGATAATCTTGCATATTACGTATATATGCCTTGTCTTGTGGAGTCTATAGTCTTTATGAAGGTGTCGCTATGAACGATTTGGCTACATGGTTATGGTAGTTGTCCGCCATGTGTTCTTTCAAACGAGTTTTAAAGGATCTGTGAGTTTTTCCTATGTAGAACTTACCGCAAGAGGGGATCTCATATACACCAGAGCTTGACACGGGGTCATTTATGTCTTTGGCAAACCTAAAGAGCTAGTTGAGGGTTCGATGGGTTTTAAATAATGTTTTGACGTTCATTTTTTATAGAATTCTGGAAAGGTGATCAGTAACCCCTTGAATATAAGGAAGGGTTACCTTGGCTAAGGGAGGGGTGAAAGGACGGGTATTGGTGTGGGGATGGAGGCAAATAGATCTTTAGTTGGTGCTTCAGTTGCATCATTGCTTAATCCTAATTAACCGAGTAGTGACACATTAAAAATTCCTAATTAATCATGAAATTGAACAAATATGGATATGAGAGGGAAACATATAAACCCCTAACCCATTTAATCCCCTAAACCCTAAAAATCGAACCCCTAACCCCTTAAACCCTAATTCCAAACCCATAACCCATTTATCACCCTAAACCCCTATACCCCTAACCCATTTAAACCCCTAAACCCTAACCCCATTAACCCTTGACCCCTAAAATCCTTAACTTCTAAATCCCCTAACCCCATATACCTCTAAACCCCTAACTCATTTAACACCCTAAATCCTAAACATCTAAACCCTTAACCCCTAACCCCTTAAACCCTAATTCCCAACCCTTAACCAATTTAACCCCCTAAACCCCTAAAACCCTGACCCATTAACCCCCTAAACCCTAACCCATTTAACCCCCTAAACCCTATCCCCATTAACCCCTAACCCTAATCCTTAACAGCTAGATCCCATAACCGCCTAAACCTCTAAACCGACCTTAACCCATTTAACCCCCTAACCCCTAAACCTCAACCCATAACACCTAAAACCATAATTCCCAACCTCTAACCCATTTAACACCATATACCCCTAAACCCTAACCCATTCAATCCCCTAAACCCTAAACCTTTAAACCCTTAACCCCTAAACCCTTAAACCCTAATTCCCAACCCCTTACCCATTTAACCCCCTAAACCCCTAAAACCTTAACCCATTTAATCCTATAAACCCTAAACCTCTAAACCCATCCTATAAACCCTAAACCTCTAAACCCTTAAACCCCTAAACCACTAACACCTAAACCCCTAACCCCTTAACCCCTAAACCCTTAAATCGTTAACGCTTAATCTATAACCCATTAACCCCTAAAATCCTTAATTGTTAAATCCCCTAACCCCTAACCCCTTAATCCCTAATCCCTTAACCACTACCTCATTATTCCCCTAACCCATAAGCCCCCAATCCCTAATCCCTTAACCATTATCTCATTATTCCTCTAACCCCTAAATGTGCCTAAATCCCCTAACCCCTAACCCCCCAATTCCTAACCCCTTAACCACTAGCTCATTATTCTCCTAACCCCAATCCCTAATCCCTTAACCACTAACTAATTATTCCCATAACCCCTATATGCACTTAAATCCCTTAACCCCTAAGCCTACAATCCCTATCCCCTTAACCACTAACTCATTATTCCCCTAACCTCTAAACCCTAAACCTCTAATCCCTAAGCCCCTATTCCTCTAACCCATAAACCCCTAATCCCTAATCCCTTAACCACTAACTCATTATTCCCTAACCCTTATAACAATCCTTAAAATCCATTGGGATTATCCATTCCAAACGAAAGTTGCTCTGGTTGGGACCTACGATCGGGTTAATTCCCCCTTGCTGGCAAGGTGGAATTGTGGCCTTGTCAACAACCCTATAGTCCTTAATCCCTCTAACATATAAACTATATTATTGTTAATTCATATGAACTTTAATCCTAAGCCCCAATTCCTCTAAAACTTATAAGACCCAGTCCTTATAACCATTGCCACACTAAATACCTAAAGATTACAACCCTTATCCTCTAAAAGAATTTACCTCTCTAACATGTAATACATATAATATTTGACACCTGACCACTATACTCCTTAACACATATAAACCATAACCATAATTATATAACCATTATATCTCTTAACATTTTACCATCATAAACCCTAAAATTTATAACCTTTAATCCCTATCTCTTTTTAAACCCTAAAACCCATAATATAACATTATAACCCATATTTCAAATAATGCCTAATATTTACAAACTTGGTGCTTATAATCCTTTCATTAAAACCCCTAACCTTATAATCCATATTTCCAACAATGCTTAGCCTTCACATCCCTTAGTCCTTACAATCCTTGAATTATAAGACCAAACCTTATCCTTGTAACTATAACCATCACTTAGTGACTATAAGCACCTTATCTTAAGCACAATGTACAAACTTGATCACCACTTTCATAAGCTTTATCTTAGTCCAAGTTGACCATTGACATTGGCATGGATCCTCTTGTAATACTTGATTGGTGATCATTGTAGTACCAATGGGTTTATTAAACCACGGATGAGATGACCATGCAGGGAACTCAACATTGGTATAGGATTATCCGTTGTTGTTGTAGGTGTTGTAACTTCATTGCTAGTGCAAAAACGATTTCATGGTGACACAGAACTAATGCAATTGTGTTGGAGTATGTATCAACATGCCATGCCATGCACAATGCCTGATTAAGTAAACACTTAGGTGAATAGTAAAGATCTCAATCATAAATACATGCTTATTAAATACCCATGTTCACTTTCTGAATATGGAGGTTAGGGGTGATATCATAGAGCCATTTAATACACCAGTGAACTTCCCTATAGTTAGAAAATTTTGACGACAAAGATAGTCATGATTTTCATTCATCCAAAACCATAATGAAATTTTGACAATACAGATTGACCTAGAACTTGGAAAAACTTGTAAAAGCATTTTTCCACTATGAATGAACTTTAGATCATAATAGAACTCTACTTGTGCCTAAAATTTCTACCAAATCATTACCAAACGATTAGCTTATTTTGTGACACTAGATAAATTTTAAAGAACTACCTAATCTTATAGCAAGCTTCTTTCTAATTGTTAATATATGATCATAAAAAGAGCTGAGATTATTTTATTTACAGCTTCACTTGTTTTTTTTTTACTATTTAAGTTGATTATGAACCAAACAAAACCTTTAAAAGATATTGTTTCACCACTAGTAAGCCATGAATTGTAGTAGACTCTACTTATATCTAAATTTTCTACGAAATTCTCACCATCTTTATTAGTGGAAAGAAAATCTATATAATTCAAAAACACGAGTTATTTTAATAATTGACCTTTGACTAACCACATGATCTTTATATTACCACTTCATTCTCATTATTCAACTTTATATTAGTTTTTTAAAATATTAACTTAATATAAATTTATTGATACATATTGACTTAGTCCCTTGATACATATTGACTTATTCCAAATTAATCACTATAATAATACAAAACCCTTGAATTTCTTCTCGGTTCTGATTCTCAAAAGGGTGGTTGGTATGCGAAATTGCTACGAAATCTATGGCGGGGAACGAAGAAAATAATAGATGAGGTTTCTAGATCAGGGTCCCTTGAATAGGACAACAATGCTTATTGCCTCTATGATGGTTGAGGACTTAAGTTCTCTGTCCTTCTCTCGGTTTCTTGCACGACCGTAGATCGAAACCTTGCAGGGCCAAGAACAAAACCTGAAGCCCTCATCACCCACGGGCTTTAATGGCAGCAACAACAGCACTAGGAGCGGTAAGGATAGTGATCCTTTAATATTTCAGGCAGTTTTGTGATTGGATTGGTGTTGACGAGAGGTTTTGGGCAGGCCATAAAGTTCCTACGAAGACTGGTGGCAGCAATTTTGCAGAGAGATTGGCTACCCGAGGGCGATTCAATGCATCCAGATTGAATACAGCTCGTTTAAGTGCTTGTCTTCTGTTTCTTCACCTGGTGGGGTGAGATCTCCTTATTTGACCATCCCCCTAGTCTCAGCCATACTACCTTGTTGGATTCCCCTGTTCTGCTCTCTAAATCTTAGGTATGAACAAATCAGGTTTCACGATGTTTTTTTGAATACTCACAATGATTACCAAATTTCAGAATATGAATATGTCATTACAGAAACAAGTGTTCAATTTTTTCTTATTTTCTAAAAAGGTAGAGAATTTTACTCATTTTCAAGCATCGAGTTAGATTTTGTACATGCCAAACCTAAGATTGATAATGCTTTAGAGAGCTCTGTTGGAAGTAAAAAGGAAATATTCTACAAAATCCTATTTCATGTACCTCGGAAAATTTTTGTAGCCTCTCTTCAAACAATAAAAATTTACCTCTGCCATCAAGTTTCCCATAGGCCTACAAAGATGAGCAGCCTAGTCACACCTGTATGAGTGCTTTTCAGTTTTTCTTAGACCAGAAGAAGCTAAAACTCCAATATGTTATAGTATCCTCTTGCTCTCAAGAAGTTTGAACACTAGAGAGGATCCAGTGTAAGCAGTCATAACATAATACTCAGAAATTCAGTATGAAGAATCCTCTAGGAAAAAGTAAATTTCTTCTATCATTGGCATTCCATTGCTTTTGAATAATCATTTCTTTTGAATTTGTTTTTACAGGGATGCCATTGATTTCTTAGCTTTACAGTAGAAGATTCTCTTCTTTCCGCTACTCCACCAACCTCTTGCAACCCATACCTTCTCTTCCAAAAAAGAATGATTCATTTTCCCCTTTTTCCTTTCCATTCATTTATACATCTCTGTGTTACATATTTCATAACCAAATTGAAATTTTTCAAATGCCTCCACTGCAGAAGTTTTCCATAGTGCTAAAATGTCATTCCTCAGTATTTAGACTTCACTATTTTTACGAAACCCTTGATTTCAACCAGGGTAGGGTGATCGGACCCTACGTAGAGGAAAAGCATGGTGCTCTGGTGCAAATTATGTGACAGTGACTAGATTTTTTTAAGCACAAGTGCTCGATCTACCTCCTATATCCACTAGTGAGGGTTTCCCTTCTCAAGGAATGAAGGTACTTGAGGTAGCGAGGATATTAATTCTCTCTGTTACACCTAAAATCCATTAGAGTTGTGGTTTTATGTTAGCTGAACCCTATCATAGCTGAATCCATTCGAAGATATGCCATCTCTCCTAGGAATCTTGTCAAACAATTGTCGTGCAACATTGACTCTTCCTTCCTGAGCATACCCATTAATCATAAGAGTCCATAAATTCACATTTGTACGCATCATACTATCAAATAACTGTTGGGCATCCACTATTTTCCTCTCCAGAACATAACCTGCCATCATTGCAGTCCAAGACACCACATTTTTCTCAGTAGGAGCATGCCACAACTTGAGAGAGTGTGAGTGTATTGCGCTTGGTATTTACTGAAAGATGAATCTCAGGCAAGGTGTATATTTAGCCAAATATGTTGGAATTTTCAGAATTCCAAAAAAATAAAACTGCCTTCCTTAACACAGAGAAATATTTAAAATTTCATATACAGTGACAGAGTTTTCACATAAAAAAATTTATATTCCATAAAAAAACTGCTGTTACAGATTCTTATAGCTTTCGACTACTGGGAGATTACAAAATATGGCACTGCTTCACACACAGTGTCCAAATCACTCTTCTCTGTCACACACAGAGAAATACTCTGTTTCTAAAATAAAAACAAACACTGATGTGTATGCTCTGTAATTTTAAAACACTCTGCTGTTCTGTGTAATTAAAAATTACAACTCTGTCTCTGTTTTAAAATACGTTGCTGTGCATATATAAAAACATTACAATTAACAAAACGACTCTGTCTCTACATATTACAAAACAGAAATATCCCAAAAGATCTCAGGTTGAATTAATGCCATTAACTGACATACAACCACTAAATTCACCGCTTCAGAAATCTTCATGGCTCATTACTTCTGTCAGCACCGCTTGATAAGTGCATTGATGACAGATTTTACTTGCTGGCACTTTGACTTTTCATCCCGCACTGCTGTGCACAATCATGTGTAATAAAACCAGTTCTGTTGTCTTCCTTTTTTTTACTTCTGCACTGCTGTGCCTTTTATAAAAATTTGCTGTGTATTAAAAAAAAACATTCACTGTGTATTGAAATACAACAGCACTCTCATATTCACTTTACGGGCCTTTTAATATATGTTTCACATATATTAAAAACAAAAACAACGTTAAACATTTAAACATTAAAACATTAAAACCCCGCAATCTTTTGTTAATGCATATGTGTGGGCCCCTGCTTACGTCAGCAGGTCCGAGGGGGTTCATACCTCTGCCCACAAGAGTTTATCAACCCCTGCGGAATGGCTTTGCGGCTGTATGGTGTGGGCCCAGCTCCGAGGGGGTTCAATACACCGTCGGCCTGTCTTGCCGGACCCCTGCGGACTTGGCCTCTTCGCTGCATTTACCGTTCAGTGGAAATTATATTCCAACAAAATACACACCTGAAATGCTCATAAATAATGAAGAGCAGGTGGAGAGCGACGACTACTTCAGAGACCAACAATGGGATGTAACGGTTGTTTCTTCTTTATTTCACAACAACATAAATGAACAATAAGAATACTTTATACTTCTGAGCCTTAATATTTCACTATTCTTGCTGGTTTTTTCCAATATCCGATCTCCTCAAATACCTCTCCACATACAGATCCAAGTGACTATAATATAGTCCAAGCTCCCAAACACAAGTCCGAGATATATAGGACTGTTCTAAAGTTCTGAGCTTCATAAATGACCTCCCATAGGCAGACTAACTGAGCCACCGCATATTTATATCTTTGATTCTCCACAGGTTAGGTCTTAGACAACTGTAATAAGTCCAAGATGTAATCTTCCTCACTAGCTAACAGTCTGAGGTCTGCAATTGGTGGTTGATCTCAAAGTTCAAGTTGAGGTTTGTTATTCCTCCAAAACTATCACAGATTCGAGTTTTCTTTTTCAGGTGTATATCCTTCCTTTTGGTTCAAAGAGCCCAAAATCATGAAACAAGTTTTCTTAGTATTAAAAAAACCTACATAATAACACAGATTTAAATTTTTTATTAAAAATTTATTGTACTAACTTATTCTTCACTAAGGTCTTATGAGTGGTTGAAATAAACACACTTCTCTTAAAACCATAACTGCCCATTAAAATATTCTCCATTTAATCATTGTTATTATCTACTTTTATTTATGGGTTCAAAGAGCCCAATCCATGCAATAAGTTTGCAGAATAACATAGAAATTCTGGTAAGATTATGAAAAATTTCGGCAAAGATTTTTGAAAATCTGACCTATAGTTGTTAAATTTCAGTATTTTAGGTGCCTTAAGTGTTTTTCAATTTTTATGGTGCTGAATCTATTTACATAATTAAAATGTAATTTAAACACTCACATCACTTGATTTTTTGAATTTCTTTTTACAAAATTTCAGCAAAAACACTACTATCATGTGTTTTTTAATTTTTCTAAATGATGTAAATTTTCACATTTAGACACAATTTGATGACATTATCGACGTGAGATTACAGTGGAAAATATTTACTTTTTCGGCTTGATAATATGTAGTCAGAACTATTCTGATTGAATCAAAACCAAACCGATAAGAACAATGTCTACATATTTGTGACCCGACTTGAACAAAATCCAAATTTTATGATAACGTCCACTCTTATGTGAAGTAAGCCAATAAGGCAGCAAATCAGAAAAAAATAATCCCGTCCTACTTTCTAATAATTATGGGCCGTCACAGGGATCATGTGAAGCTTTTCTACTCTTGCAATGCTCTCTAGATCAAAAGTTTTTGTACATATAATTTCAGAAAAGATGGGAAACATTGACTTACACCGCTAGCAATCACTCCAATTTACAGCCTAGGTTTTCTAGTTTTCCAACACTCCTGCTCACATTCTTTGTCCCTTTCACATTAGATGCTTTCTAGGATTAATAATGTCACATTAATTTCAATCCTATACTTTAGCACTTTCTGGATAAAGTTATTTGGAAAATGTCTTGTAATTACAAGCTAACTTTATCCCAGCTTCCTCATTTTCATGCCCAAACATCATCATTTGGTTCTCACTTTTGATGTTGAGCACAAAACAATCGCCTTTACAGTTTTAAAAAGCATGGCCATGGTGGCCCAGTACAAAAATTGCAGTATTTTATTGCACACCATATAAGGGTTTTGTTTTGTTTTCCTGTTGATAGGAGATTCTATCAAAATTGGCATTTATTTTATTATTACAATTTTTCCTTCATTTTATGTGGAGAAGAAAGTAGTCCTTAAAAAAAAAAAAAAAAACATCCTTCATTTTCCTCAACATTTTATGTTAGGTAAACATCATTGGAAAGAGTCCTAGCAATACTATGTTGTACAGACTAGAGCTAGCCAGTGATGGCATGACACTTACCGCCTCCTGGGAATTCTAGAAAAAAAAACAGAAATGAAACAACTTGACATTATGTAGGGTAGAAAGATAATTGTATATCATCTGCCTCCCTATAAATAGGCAACATCCTTTACATTTCATGCATAGAAGAAATCACCCACCCATTCTATATCTATATAGACATACAACCAACCTTTGCCATATTAGTGTCCAGAGCTTGAATATATATATATATATATATATATATATATATATATATATAAAATAATAATTGTGCTTCATTATGTATATACCTCAGCCATGGCCATGTTTTCTGCAAGCAGGTTGTTCCTCTTATATCTTGTGATGATAGGTCTTGTTCAAGTAACAAATGGTTTCTCTATGCTGGCATTAGGTTTTGCATGTTTACTAATGCAATTGTTATGCCCTTTCATGGTGCTAAATTTCTTCTTGATATCGAAAAGTTTTGTTTTTCATATATAGCTCAATGTTGGTTGATGAAACATATATATGTAGAAGCTGTTGAAATTGGAGCTTCAACAAATATTTTGATGGGTATATATGTGCCATTATTTGAGTCCAATTGATCACATAGTCAGTATTCATTCGTTATTCATGATTACCTTAGAATTCTCAAATTTACATGTAATAAAATAATTAAGGTTGTCGTTGATTCCAGGAGCAAATAAATGGAATGAAAGGGAGGCTTCTGCTGTCCACAAGTATATTCTCTGTACAATATATTCTATTCTTTAGAATTATTATCATTATTTGTTAAGTGGGTTATGTTGTTTAAGCTTGTTTTCATGTGAATTGTACTGTTGAAATTTTATATTCGACAATTGAAAATTCTTTTTCATATCATTTGTTGTTACTATCAATACTTGTTAGGTTGGTTCTGTTTCTTAACTTCTTTATGCGAATTGTTGCTGATGTTACTATTGTTGCAATATTATCATATTTTAAAATTGAAGATTCTTTTATATAAGTTATAGTTATTTCTATTTTTTTATTGCAAATATAGGATTAATCCTTGTTGCTAAGTATTGGATGTTTCTGGGGACTTCACCACTATCTCTCTTATTTTAGTTTTTATTTATCTTTCTTGTTTTGGTTTTTCTTTATAACTCAACATCTAGTTTATTTAGTATGGAATTTCACTTGGTAAGTCCTTGAAAACCTAAGAATAAGGTAAATGTGAGTACAACTTCTCACTTTCAAATTTTACTTGACCTATGAGGGTCAAAATCTATCTTGAAAATTTAGATGTAAGGTAAATATGATTACAACATCTCACTTTAAAATTTCCCTTTGAAAATTTAGATGTAAGGTAAATATGATTTTGACTTTTCACTTAAAAATTTCCATTTTCTTATGTGGTACACTTAGGAAATTTCCATTTTCTTATTTAATACGCCTAGGAATTATAGTGATAGTAATAAAAATCTAACTATATCACTGGTAAACTTACCATGTTACTCATTCCCTTGACCATTAAAAAGAGTAAAAATTGTTGCAGCCCTATTTTTCATGCTTCATGTGACTAGTAGCAATGAGAATCCACCTGTATCACTACTCAACTAGCCCAGTTACCATTCCTTTGGTCATAAAAGAAAATAAATTGTAATACCTATATTTTGCATCATTTGTTTAGGGCTACAGAACTATTGTTCATTCTTTAAGTTGGTTTTCCTTTTTCTTAGCATCAGGTGTTGATCCTCTCATTTTACAATCACTGTTTGTATTACCGCGATTTATTGTTTCTTTTCCTTTTTCGTTGAAACTATTACTTTCTAATGTTTTATTTCATTTTCCTATAAATTCAATAATCATACTTAGAATCACTAGTTTGAATAGCATGAGGTAGATTGTAGTGTAGCGTGTGGAGAAAGATGAAAAATGCTTCCCGCAATAAAAATGTGTTTCAGAGGTTGTGGCACATGCTGCACATGATGCAATTATGTTTCTCCTGATATATCGGGAAATGAGGACCTCTTTAAATAAAGGAGGTTATTTTTTTTGCACCATTTCATATTTTATGGTTGCTTTGCACCATATACAATTTTATTATAGCAATAATAATAAATATTTTATTTTTCAAAATTGTTTTATTTTAGGGTGCTTTGCATCATATAAAATTTATTATTATAATAATAATTTTGATATTTTTATGATAAATTTTTACTTTTTGTAAAATTGGTTTTGGTGCTTTGCATCACAATATCTTGATCCATGTCATATTCGTTTTTGGTGGTTTGCACCATACACCATGGAATGCCACATATGCATTTAACACCAAATTTAACATTTTTTACTAACTCCACTTTTGCACCACACTATTTGAAAAGTGAAGATTTCTCAAATCCTTTACAAATAGTGGTGCTAATGTGAGGCTAAATGACCCTTCTTCTTGTAGTGTTGCAAGCCTTCCGCTTGAATCCTGGCTATAACCACCTTCATCAACCCCTATGTTGCTTTGATAACTTCCCTGTTGTTACTTTTCAAGAGCATAAACCCTTCTTCTTGTAGTGTTGCAAGCCTTCTGCTTGAAGCCTGGCTATAACCACCTTCATCAACCCCTATGTTGCTTTGATAACTTCCTTGTTGTTACTTTTCAGGAGCATAAATGTAGAGAAAAGAAAATCTGGCACTGACAAGCTGAGCTCAGAGAACTCATACACTGATCTTGTTATTCTAGTAGCTGCTTCACTTATCATGTGCGATGTACTACTTGCCAGACAACCTACAACTATGTTAAAGAACTTGTGTAGTGTTTCGTGTGAACCTCCATTTTCTATATCTTCCAAGCAGTGGCCAATTTTGAAGAGAAAATCGTAAGCCCAAGACCTTGTTTTTTTATTGGACTCTTTTACAGCTAGAATTATTTCACTAAGGAAACAAGCAATGGCCCCGTTTTTGCTCTCTTCACTAGTCATTAGAATATGAATGATTAAATACTGCAAGCAATCAAGAGGGCATTTCTTGGTAGAAAAATGGCACGACGTCATTCTTGTGACGATATGTTCAAATATCTCATCCAAATTATTTTCCAGAAAATCCCTGTGTTCCTTCAGAATGTGTACCAGCACATTATATACCTTCTTCTGAACTAGCCCTTCATCATCCCATAGAGCTGACTTTGTAGCAGTAAAAATCATATTCATAGCTTCAACGTCTAGAACCTGTAGAAGTGATACTACCAGATCTAAGGGCTGGGCCCTTGTTGATGCTGCTGTCTGTTCATTATTTGAACCATCAACTTCCATATAATATTTTATTGCATGCCCAGATGTAATTTCTTCTTGTGTTACTTTGAGAAGCTTTTGCATAGCACTGATAAAAAAAATGTTTGAATACTTCCTTGTCAGCTACAGAAGCTATGTTTGCAACAGTAGCCTGCAGATATCCACGCTTGTCTTGGGGAGATGACATGAATATAGTAAATAAAGTTGAAAGAAATCCAGGAGAAATTTTCTTCAAAATCTTCATATTATTTCATGCAACTTTTGAGTTGTAGCGAGACTTGGCTTGTTGCTCAGCCAGACTCATTTCCAAGCCCTCAACCTGTTTTAAAATACTTAAGCTATGGAGAGCTTCTTCCTGTGATTTTTTGTTCTGTTGAATAACTATCTGCAAGCTTGAACAAATTATGCCACGTAAATCTGGCTCTTTAAGGAGTGATGCAAGAAATTTCTTTGCAATATCCAGAAATTTTTGAGCTGTGTCTGTTGGGTAGTTGCAAAAAGAAGGAAGTAGTGACCATAGAGTGTGAACATAGGCTTGTGTATTACGTGAAGCTATTGGGAATCCTTCAACTTCAAGTGTCTTATATTTCTCATGCAGTCTATCCATTCTCTGCTTCTTGCATATATTGATGAAGGAAATATTTAACTATACATACTCCCTCTTACAAGCCCAAAATTCTCTTTGCAAAGTGTCCATCAGGTAACCTGCTTATTAGATTTATTCATTGATACATGCCATAAAACATGAATGTCTTATATCATATCATATAAAGTGAAGCATTGGATGCTTGGTATCTTATTCTCCAATATACAGCAAAGATGTGCTAAAATAGCTTCATAACTGAGCCATGTTGACTGTTTATTGTGCTTCAATGATGTCCCAGTGAAATATATATATATGTGTGTGTGTGAGTGTGTGTGTGTGGGGTGGGGGGCCGGGGGGAGGGGGGGTGCACTAATATGTGCTTTTAATGAACAACTATCTAATGTATAAGCCTTAATCAACCTGAGAGTCTCTATATCAAGCTATACACCAATTTCATCGGACAAAGTCTATATATGGATCAACAAATGCTCCATATTGCCAAAATTTTTAGGAATAAAGCTATATCTAAAAGAAAAGATTAACTCCATTTTTCAGTGGTAGCAGACATCATCAAAACATTATAGCTCACTCTGAATCCTTACTATAGGTGATCATCAAGAATTTGACAAGATTTTTTTTTGAAGTTTGAATAGTGAAACCTCCGTGACTAGAAACTGCTCCATAGATATCCATTGTAGACTGTCAGGATCATGACAATGGGATGTTGGAAATAGATCTGAGCCAATACCTGGGATGACATTTAATACAACAACTGCAATCCTCAATGCTGAAAGGACTGTCACTATACTTTAATCTACCGAGCAATGATTACAAAGAAGATTCCTATGAAACTGATACTTATTAAAAAAAACATGCTTACAGCCAACAAAGCTTTATATTGATATCAAACTAGTTATATAGCCAACAAGACTTTATAATGTAACTGTTACTACTAAAAATTATTTTTACCAATCAGGATGGTATATTGAGAAGAAGGTCAGTAACAACAATACCCAGTATCCATCTTACCAGCAATCAACCACAGAAAAAGTTGATATGGAGTGTTCTATCATATCTGATGGGAGAGCTTGGAAAAGATAAATAAGTGGATATAGGAGAAAATCCAGAGAATAACATTGGAATTAGACATACACAGATGCTCAAGGAGTAGAGACTGTGGAAAAGTCAGATAGAAGGACCATATTCATGCTAACATTAAATCTCACCCTTGAGGTTAAGCAAACCTTGGCAAGGTCTCAACTTCACTTAATTAATACAAACATGAAACATCAGGAAGCAGTCCTAAAATCCCCCAAACAAGTCATAGAAGCTATTACAGCATAGCCTGCAACGAGACAGAGACAACCTCTGAGAACTAAAAAATCTAATCTAGAAACTTAATAACGAGGAGAAAAACTTCAGCAATAGTGTCTTTTACAGCAATCGACTTTGCAAACTTGGAGATGGAGATTCCCTCCATTAGTCTACAAGAAAATGAGCCAAAGTAGCTGACCGTCAATGCCATCGAAATGAAGGCCAACAACAGTAATACCTTAGGCCATCTTATCAACAAGTAGCAAACAATGACATGACATTGATCAAGGTTTACTTCTTGTTTGGAGATAACCAGGGCCAAAAGGCACACGATAAAGATTTATTAAAGCATTTTGTTATGTTTAAGAAAATTTTTCGAGCAGAAAAATTTGTATGCAAAGAAACTTAGGGGTAAAATCTTCTGAATGACTATCTATATAGAATTATTACCCCATACAGACTCCCTGACAACCCGACATTGGGGTAGTTTTGTAAATCTATGGTAATTATAATGTCAATATAATGAAAAAAAATTTCCACTGAAACAAAAAAAAAACCAGCAGAACACACCACAAACTTGATATGATTAATGAATTCTATGAGAGTGGATATTTTATGCCAGATGGGTTAACATACCCACAAAAAATTGACCTTTGTTACGTGAATAGAAAACTTCTCCCCATCCAAAAATACCATTACTAAGTTTAGCTCTGGTTAATTATGATGATGAATGAGGGGCCGACTAATACACGCTTGTATTTATAATCCCAATCTGTCATCAAGGATAAATAATAGTTTTTATCTCTGCCATTGAAAGATCGCACTGAAGCATATGGTTTGTGGACAATATAGGGACACATGGGTCAAAGCTTGAAGGCAATTTGGTGTATCTTGGAAGTTGGATGATTTTAGATTCCAAATGGACGAAATGCTAGCTCAAACACAACGTTTTTTGGGATTGTGTTATTTTAAAATCAATAGCAACATTTGAATTATTTCAGAAGCCAATGGAGGGTCCAAAAAAACTTCTGATGTATGGTGTGCAAGAGAAGAGATCTCAGATATAAAGGAGGTTTGATCATAAACAATCTTAAGATGTCGAAAATTTTGTACACCTCCACGACTGTTTCTTTCAAAGATGCTACTACATGGCTTCGAGGTTACTGCATAGCATTTTTATCACTATGATGTGTTTGAGTGTCACTTTTGTTTCACCTATTAATTTTTCCTGGTCAATCTGCCACAAGATGGAGTTCTGAGCTAGTTTTATACCATGTCTTCAATTTAAAAAAAATATAACTTATTTTTTGTGAACTGACTATATACGGCAGGCTGTGGATGCATTTTTAAAGGCCTACACAGCTATAATCCATTTTATGGCATTTGTATTGTTTATATGCACTGAACTCTTAGACAAAATTTAACAATTGTGATTGCAGAAACTGTTAATAAGAATTATAGATGATTAACTCTGCAAGCATAAAGTCTGTTCCAAGTGCCTCCCGTATTAACAATTTATATACGAAACTTTATTGTACTTGTAAGACACTGAAGTACTCAGAATCGTTTATTGACATTTTCTTTGGTTGTATTGAAAATTGTTGGAATACAACTAGGTAAATGGAAGGCAGTCTCATCTCATTCTTGTTGTTTTATTGGATATGTTGTGTTTTTCTTTGAATGGTTCTGATTTTGCTATTTAGTTGCTGAGTTGATATTACTTTTTTAAATTTGAAATGCACAATATTCCTCAGATGTTGAAATGGAAAAGGTAAGAAATGAACTTGAGAAACAAGTACATGAATCTGAGGAAGCATTTAAGCAATCCCTTTATGCTTTCAAGGAAGAGGCTTCCAAAATGCAGGAAATTTCAAAAGAGGCATATGATGTCTATGCTGAAAAATAAAAGATAGTGTTAAAGACACCACATTTTTATCAGTAGGAGCATGCTACAACTTGAGAGAGTGTGAGTGTATTGCGCTTGGTCTTTACTGAAAGATGAATCTCAGGCAGGGTGTATATTTAGCCAAATACACACCTGAAATGCTCATAAATAATGAAGAGCACGCGGAGAGCGACGACTACTTCAGAGACCAACAATGGGATGCAACGGTTGTTTCTTCTTTATTTCACAACAACATAAATGAACAATAATAATACTTTATACTTCTGAGCCTTAATATTTCACTATTCTTGCTGGTTTTTTCCAAGATCCGATCTCCTCAAATACCTCTCCACATACAGATGCAAGTGACTATAATATAGTCCAAGCTCCCACAACACAAGTCCGAGATATATAGGAATGTTCTAAAGTTCTGAGCTTCATAACTGACCTCCCACAGGCAGACTAACTGAGGCACCGCATATTTATATCTTCGATTCTCCAAAGGTTAGGTCTTAGACAACTGTAATAAGTCCAAGATGTAATCTTCCTCACTAGCTAACAGTCTGAGGTCTGCAATTGGTGGTTGATCTCAAAGTTCAAGTTGAGGTTTGTTATTCCTCCAAAACTATCACAGATTCGAGTTTTCTTTTTGAGGTGTATATCCTTCCTTTCGGTTCAAAGAGCCCAAAATCATGAAACAAGTTTGCCTTAGTATTAAAAAAACCTACAGAATAACACAGATTTAAATTTTTTATTAAAAATTTATTGTACTAACTTATTCTTCACTAAGGTCTTATGAGTGGTTGAAATAAACATACTTCTCTTAAAAACCATAACTGCCCATTAAAATATTCTCCATTTAATCATTGTTATTATCTAATTTTATTTATGGGTTCAAAGAGCCCAAACCATGCAATATGTTTGCAGAATAACATAGAAATTCTGGTAAGATTAGGAAAAATTTAGGCAAAGATTTTTGAAAATCTGAGCTATAGTTGTTAAATTTCAGTATTTTAGGTGCCTTAAGGGTTTTTCAATTTTTATGGTACTGAATCTATTTACATAATTAAAATTTAATTTAAACACTCCGATTACTTGATTTTTTGAATTTTTTTTTACAGCAAAAACACTACTATCCTGTGTTTTTTTAATTTTTCTAAATGATGTAAATTTTCACATTTAGACACAATTTGATGACATTATCGGCGTGAGATTACAGTGGACAATATGTACTTTTTCGGTGTGATAATATGTAGTCAGAACTGTTCTGATTGAATCAAAACCAAACCGATAAGAACAATGTCTACATATTTGTGACCCGACTTGAAAAAAATCCAAATTTGATGATAACGTCCACTCTTATGTGAAGTAAGCCAATAAGGCATCAAATCAGAAAAAATTAATCCCGTCCTACTTTCTAATAATTATGGGCCGTCACAGGGATCATGTGAAGCTTCTCTACTCCTGCAATGCTCTCTAGATCAAAAGTTGTTGTACATATAATTTCAGAAAAGATGGGAAACATTGACTTACACCGCTGGCAATCACTCCAATTTACAGCCTAGGTTTTCTAGTTTTCCAACACTCCTTCTTACATTATTTGTCCCTTTCACATTAGATGCTTTCTAGGATTAATAATGTCACATTAATTTCAATCCTATACTTTAGCACTTTCTGGATAAAGTTATTTGGCAAATGTCTTGTAATTACAAGCTAACTTGATCCCAGCTTCCTCATTTTCATGCCCAAACATCATCATTTGGTTCTGACTTTTGATGCTGAGCACAAAAAAATCACCTTTACAATTTTAAAAAGCATGGCCATGGTGGCCCAGTACAAAAATTGCAGTATTTTATTGCACACCATATAAGGGTTCTGTTTTGTTTTCCTATTGATAGGAGTTTCTATCAAAATTGGCATTTATTTTCTTATTACAAATTTTCCTTCATTTTATGTGGAGAAGAAAGTAGTCCTTTAAAAAAAAAAAAAAACATCCTTCATTTTCCTCAACATTTTATGTTAGGTAAACATCATTGGAAAGAGTCCTAGCAATAGTATGTTGTACAGACTGGAGCCAGCCAGTGATGGCATGACACTTACCGCCTCCTGAAAATTCTAGAAAAACAGCTTGACATTATGCAGGGTAGAAAGGTAATTGTATATCATCTGCCTCCCTATAAATAGGCAACATCCTTTACATTTCATGCATAGAAGAAATCACCCACCCATTCTATATCTATATAGACATACAACCAACCTTTGCCTTATTAGTGTCCAGAGCTTGAGAATATATATATATATATATATATATATATATATATATAATAATAATAATTGTGCTTCATTGTGTAAATACCTCAGCCATGGCCATGTTTTCTGCAAGCAGGTTGTTCCTCTTATATCTTGTGATGATAGGTCTTGTTGAAGTAACAAATGGTTTCTCTATGTTGGCATTAGGGTTTGCATGTTTACTGATGCAACTCTTATGCCCTTTCATGGTGCTAAATTTCTTCTTGATATCGAAAAGTTCTGTTTTTCATATATAGGTCACTGTTGGTTGATGAAACAAATATATGTAGAAGCTGTTGAAATTGGAGCTTCAACAAATATTGTGGTGGGTATATATGTGCCATTATTTGAGTCCAATTGATCACATAGTTAGTATTCATTCGTTATTCATGATTACCTTAGAATTCTCAAATTTATATGTAATAAAATAATTAATGTTGTCCTTGATTCCAGGAGTAAATAAATGGAATGAAAGGGAGGCTTCTGCTGTCCACAAGTATATTCTCTGTACAATATATTCTATTCTTTAGAATTATTATCATTATTTGTTAAGTTGGTTCTGTTGTTTAAGCTTGTTTTCATGTGAATTGTACTGTTGAAATTTTATATTCGAAAATTGAAAATTCTTTTTCATATCATTTGTTGTTACTATCAATACTTGTTAGGTTGGTTATGTTTCTTAACTTCTTTATGCGAATTGTTGCTGATGCTACTATTGGTGCAATATTATCATATTTGAAAATTTAAGATTCTTTTATATAATTTATTGTTATTTCTATTTTTTTATTTTAAATATAGGATTCATCCTTGTTGCTAAGTATTGGATGTTTCTGGGGACTTCACCACTATCTCTCTTATTTTAGTTTTTATTTATCTTTCTTGTTTTGGTTTTTATTTATAACTCAACATCTATAGTTATCTATAGTTTATTTAGTATGGAATTTCACTTGTTAAGTCCTTGAAAACCTAAGAATAAGGTAAATGTGAGTACAACTTCTCACTTTCAAATTTTACTCACCCTATGAGGGTCAAAATCTATCTTGAAAATTTAGACGTAAGGTAAATATGATTACAACATCTCACTTTCAAATTTCCCCTTGAAAATTTAGATGTAAGGTAAATATGATTTTGACTTTTCACTTAAAAATTTCCATTTTCTTATGTGGTACACTTCGGAAATTTCCATTTTCTTATTTAATACGCCTAGGAATTATAGTGATAGAAATAAAAATCTACCTATATCATTGGTAAACTTACCATGTTACTCATTCCCTTGACCATTAAAAAAATAAAAATTGTTGCAGCCCTATTTTTCATGCTTCATGTGACCGGTAGCAATGAGAATCCACCTGTATCACTACTCAACTAGCCTAGTTACCATTCCTTTGGTCATAAAAGAAAATAAATTGTAATACCTATATTTTTCATCATTTGTTTAGGGCTACAGAACTATTGTTCATTCTTCAAGTTGGTTTTCCTTTTTCTTAGTATCAGGTGTTGATCCTCTCATTTTACAATCACTGTTTGTATTACCGCGATTTATTGTTTCTTTTCCCTTTTCGTTGCAACTATTACTTTCTAATATTTTATTTCATTTTCCTATAAATTCAAGAATCATACTCAGAATCACTAGTTTGAATCGCATGAGGTAGATTGTAGTGCAGCGTGTGGAGAAAGATGAAAAATGCTTCTCACACAATAAAATGTGTTTCATAGGTTGTGGCACATGCTGCACATGATGCAATTATGTTCCTCCTGATATATCGGGAAATCAGGACCTTTTTAAATAAAGGAGGTTATTTTTTTTGCACCATTTTATATTTTATGGTTTCTTTGCACCATATACAATTTTATTATAGCAATAATAATAAATATTTTATTTTTCACAATTTTTTTATTTTAGGGTGCTTTGCACCATATAAAATTTATTATTATAATAATAATTTTGATATTTTTATGATAATTTTTTACTTTTTGTAAATTTGGTTTTGGTGCTTTGCATCACAATATATTGATCCATGTCATATTGGTTTTTGGTGAATTTGCACAATACACCATGGAATGCCACATATGCATTTAACACCAAATTTAACATTTTTTACCAACTCCACTTTTGCAACACACTATTTGAAAAGTGAAGATTTCTCAAATCCTTTACAAATAGTGGTGCTAATGTGAGGCTAAATGACCCTTCTTCTTGTAGTGTTGCAAGTCTTCTGCTTGAAACCTGGCTATAACCACCTTCATCAACCCCTATGTTGCTTTGATAACTTCCCTGTTGTTACTTTTCAAGAGCATAAATGTAGACAGAAGAAAATCTGGCACTGAAAAGAAGAGCTCAGAGAACTCATACACTGATCTTGTTATTCCAGTAGCTGCTTCACTTATCATGTGTGATGTACTACCTCCCAGACAACCTACAACTATGTTAAAGAGCTTGTGTAGTGTTTCCCGTGAACCTCCATTTTCTATATCTTCCAAGCAGTGGCCAATTTTGAAGAGAAAATCATAAGCCCAAGACCTTGTTTTTTTATTGGACTCTTTTACAGCTAGAATTATTTCACTAAGGAAACAAGCAATGGCCCTGTTTTTGCTCTCTTCACTAGTCATTAGAATATGAATGATTAAATACTGCAAGCAATCAAGAGGGCATTTCTTGGTAGAAAAATGACAGGACGACATTCTTGTGACCATATGTTGAAATATGTCATCCAAATTATTTGCCAGAAATCCCTGTGTTCCTTCAAAATGCGTACCAACACATTATATACCTTCTTCTGAACTAGCCCTTCATCATCCCACAGAGCTGACTTTGTAGCAGTAAAAATCATATTCATAGCTTCAACGTCTAGAACCTGTAGAAGTGATACTACCAGATCTAAGGGCTGGGCCCTTGTTGATGCTGTTGTCTGTTCATTATTTGAACCATCAAATTCCATATAATATTTTATTGCATGCCCAGATGTAATTGCTTCTTGTGTTACTTTGAGAAGCTTTTGCATAGCACTGATAAAAAAAATGTTTGACTACTTCCTTGTGAGCTACAGAAGCTATGTTTGCAATAGTAGCCTACAGATATCCACGCTTGTCTTAGGGAGATGACATGAATATAGTAAATAAAGTTGAAAGAAATCCAGGAGAAATTTTCCTCAAACTCTTCATATTATTTCATGCAAATTTTGAATTGTAGCGAGACTTGGCTTGTTGCTCAACGAGACTGATTTCCAAGCCCTCAACCTGTTCTAAAATACTCAAGCTATGGAGAGCTTCTTCCTGTGATTTTTTGTTCTGTTGAATAAGTATCTGCAAGCTTGAACAAATTATGCCACGTAAATCTCGCTCTTTAAGGAGTGATGTAAGAAATTTCTTTGCAATATCCAGAAATTTTTTAGCTGTGTCTGTTGGGTAGTTGCAAAAAGAAGGAATTAGTGACCATAGAGTGTGAACATAGGCTTTTGTATTACGTGAAGCTATTGGGAATCCTTCCACTTCAAGTGTCTTATATTTCTCATGCAGTCTATCCATCCTCTGCTTCTTGCATATATTGATGAAGGAAATATTTAACTATACTTACTCCCTCTTACAAGCCCAAACTTGTCTTTGCAAAGTGTCCATCAGGTAACCTGCTTATTATATTTATCCATTGATACATGCCATAAAATAGGAATGTCTTATATCATATCATATAAAGTGAAGCATTGGATGCTTGGTATCTTATTCTCCAATATACAACAAAGATGTGCTAAAATAGCTTCATAACTGAGCCATGTTGACTGTTTATTGTGCTTCAATGATGTCCCAGTGAAATATATATATATGTGTGTGAGTGAGTGTGTGTGTGGGGGGGGGGGGGGGGTGCACTAATATGTGCTTTTAATGAACAACTATCTAACATATAAGGCTTAATCAACCTGAGAGTCTCTATATAAAGCTATACACCAATTTCATTGGACAAATTCTATATCTGGATCAACAGCTACTCCATATTGCCAAAGTTTTTAGGAATAAAGCTATATCTAAAAGAAAAGATTAACTCCCTTTTTCAGTGGTAGCAGACATCATCAAAACATTACAGCTCACTCTGAATCCTTACTATAGGTGATCATCAAGAATTTGACAAGATTTTTTTTTTGAAGTTTGAATAGTGAAACCTCCCTAACTGGAAACTGCTCCATAGATATCCATTGTACACTGTCACGATCATGACAATGGGATGTTGGAGATAGATCTGAGCCAATACCTGGGATGACATTTAATACAACAACTGCAATCCTCAATGCTGAAAGGAGTGTCACTATACTTTAATCTACCGAGCAATGATTACAAAGAAGATTCCTATGAAACTGATACTTATTAAAAAAAACATGCTTACAGCCAGCAAAGCTTTATATTGATATCAAACTAGTTATACAGCCAACAACACTTTATACTGTAACTGTTACTACTAAAAATTATTTTTACCAATCAGGATGGTATATTTAGAAGAAGGTGAGTAACAACAATACCCAGTATCCATCTTACCAGCAATCAACCACAGAAAGAGTTGATATGGAGTGTTCTATCATATCTGATGGGAGAGCCTGGAGAAGATAAATAAGTGGATATAAGAGAAAATCCAAAGCATAGCATTGGAATTAGACATACACAGATGCTCAAGGAGTAGAGACGGTGTAAAAGTCAGACAAAAAGACCATATTCATGCTAACAGTAAATCTCACCCTTGAGGTTAAGCAAACCTTGGCAAGGTCTCAACTTCACTTAATTAATACAAACATGAAACATCAGGAAGCAGTCCTAAAATCCCCCAAACAAGTCATAGAAGCTATTACAGCAGAGCCTGCAACGAGACAGAGACAACCTCTGAGAACTAAAAAATCTAATCTAGAAACTTAATAACGAGGAGAAAAACTTCAGCAATAGTGTCTTTTACAGCAACTGACTTTGCAAGCTTGGAGATGGAGATTGCCTCCATTTGTCTACAAGAAAATGAGCCAAAGTAGTTGACCATCAATGCCAATCGAAATGAAGGCCAGCAACAGTAATACCCTAGGCCAACTTACCAGCAAGTAGCAAACAATGACATGACATTGATGAAGGTTTACTTCTTGTTTGGAGATAACCAGGGCCAAAAGGCACACGATAAAGATTTATTAAAGTGTTTTGTTATGTTTAAGAAAAATTTTCGAGCAGAAAAATTTGTATGCAAATAAAATTAGGGGTAAAATCTTCTGAATGACTATCTATATAGAATTATTACCCCATACAGACTCCCTGACAACCCGACATTGGGGTAGTTTTGTAAATCTATGGTAATTATAATGTCAATATAATGAAAACATTTTTCCACTGAAACAAAAAAAAAAACCACCAAAACACACCATAAACTTGACATGATTAATGAATTCTATGAGAGTGGATATTTTATGCCACGTGGGTTAACATGCCCACAAAACATTGACCTTTTTTATGTGAATAGAATACTTCTCCCCATCCAAAAATACCATTACTAAGTTTAGCTCTGGTTAATTATGATGATGAATGAGGGGCCGACTAATACACACTTGTATTTATAATCTCAATATGTCATCAAGGATAAATAATAGTTTTTATCGCTGCCATTGAAAGGTCGCACTGAAGCATATGGTTTGGGACAATATAGGGACACATGGGTCAAAGCTTGAAGGCAATTTGGTGTATCTTGGAAGTTGGATGATTTTAGATTCCAAAAGGACGAAATGCTAGCTCAAACACAACGTTTGTTGGGATTGTGTTATTTTAAAATCAATAGCAACATTTGACTTATTTCAGAAGCCAATGGAGGGTCCAAAAAAATTTTTGATGTATGGTGTGCAAGAGAAGATATCTCAGATATAAAGGAGGTCTGATCATAAACAATCTTAAGATGTCGAAAATTTTGTACACCTCCACGACTGTTTCTTTCAAAGATGCTACTACATGGCTTCAAGGTTACTACATAACATTTTTATCACTATGATGTGTTTGAGTGTCACTTTTTTTTCACCCTATTAATTTTTCCTGGTCAATCTGCCACAAGATGGAGTTCTGAGCTAGTTTTATACCATGTCTTCAATTTAAAAAAAATATAACTTATTGTTTGTGAACTGACTATATATGGCAGGTTGTGGATGCATTTTTAAAGGCATACACATCTATAATCCATTTTATGGCATTTGTATTGTTTATATGCGCTGAAATCTTAGACAAAATTTAACAATATAACTTATTGTTTGTGAACTGACTATATATGGCAGGTTGTGGATGAATTTTTAAAGGCATACACATCTATAATCCATTTTATGGCATTTGTATTGTTTATATGCGCTGAAATCTTAGACAAAATTTAACAATTGTGATTGCGGAAACTGTTAATAAGCATTATACATGATTAACTGTGCAAGCATAAAGTCTGTTCCAAGTGCCTCCCGTATTAACAATTTATATACGAAACTTTATTGTACTTGTAAGACACTGAAGTACTCAGAATCATTTATTGACATTTTCTTTGGTTGCATTGAAAATTGTTGTAATACAACTAGTTAAATGGAAGGCAGTCTCATCTCATTCTTGTTGTTTTATTGGATATGTTGTGTTTTTCTTTGAATGGTTTTGATTTTGCTATTTAGTTGCTGAGTTGATATTACTTTTTTAAATTTGAAATGCACAATATTCCTCATATGTTGAAATGGAAAAGGTAAGAAATGAACTTGAGAAACGAGTAGATGAATCTGAGGAAGCATTTAAGAAATCCCTTTATGCTTTCAAGGAACAGGCTTCCAAAATGCAGGAAATTTCAAAAGAGGCATATGATGTCTATGCTGAAAAATAAAAGATAGTGTTAAAGGATATGACAGAGCAGTTGAAACTACAGTCAGAAAATATGAGAGAAGTTTTAAATTCAACTGCAGAGAAAATCCATGTAAAGGGAAAAGAAAATTTGTCAATTTGGCTTTAAAATGTTCTTGAGACTGTGAAGGATGTAGCTGAAACTTCTTTTTGTGTTCACCAATATTATCTTAGAAATATGTCTAAATTTCATGACTTTTGCCTTGGTATTCCATATGGTAAGAGTGCTAATTTTTTCTCTATTATGGTGTTTATATTTATGATATTAATTCTCCAGTTAGCACTACAATCTTGCCATGGTAGATATGATATTTAAATGAGCATGAAACAAACATTACACAGGAATAATACCTGGAAGTATCATTTTGAGCAAGCAAATGAGAGGTCTTTATTGTTACTATAAAATCAGTTGTTGCAACTGTTCACATGATTTGCATGCACTTCTTTTTATTGGGGGTTTTCTTTCATTTCTCATAACTGGAAGCATTCCTGTTGTTTGTTTTGGAGTCATCCTAGGTGCGATACACCTAGCTGCGAGCATTTCAAGCCTTAAGGCCTAGAAGAAGGGTGATTTGTCCATTCCATTTGTGAAAGGACAAGCTGGTTAGAGACCTCTCTAATAACAACCTTATTTTCTCCATTTTTTTTAAGCTTGATAGTAACAAAAATTTGACTGTTTATATCATGGCCAATAGAATGCTAGATTTGAAAATGGGCATATAAGCTAGTTAATATGCTAGTGAAACGTGACTATATTAATATTATTATATTGAGGCTAGGGGTTAGGTAGTTAAATCCATTGTTGAAATGATTTTTATTGGAAAAAAAATACCAAGGGTCTGGGTATTGGTACATAAGAGAATTGGTGAAAATATTGGAAAGTCAAGAAACTGTGGTAAGCATTAAAAATTAGAAGAGATTTTATGGAGAACAATGATTGGTTCCAAAGGACACTATATATAAATGTTTGATGCTAGCATCAACTAGTAAGTGTTGGATGTTTGGATTTGCTCATAGGAGTCGGTCCTTAGAGATGGACATAGAAGTGATTAGATCACTTCTCCACTGGCCATGAAGGACATCCATACTTTGAATCATTGGTTTAAGAATGATGGAAATCAAGCTTCCTTGACATATCTTAGATGAAGCAGATGTATGGAGAATATTAGATCACCAATGTTTCGAGAAAATACTATAGGCATACTCTGGAAGAATTCACTGATTCATTTATTGATTTTCATCTTCGATCAAGTCCACAAAGATTATACTTCTCTTAATATTTCCATATCCAAAAGAAATGCTAGATTTTGATGGAAATACTTCGCAAAAATCATGATTAATAATCATTATAATGTACATACCATTCCTTGTGATGAAGCCTTACAAAGTGACCTTCTTTCCTTGCCCAACTACATATGTAATATTTTTATTTGGCCACTCTTTCCAATCCTCTAATTCTTCAGAAAAACTAGAGGTTCAAATCCTTAGTGGTGGCTACTCCTTTATGCCTGTTTCATCCATTACTGAATTCGGGTTGCATTTTTTTATTTGATCGGAGCCCTGAAAGCAATTTTAGTTGCGACTTAGTCTTCTTACAGGTCTTGACTTTAGAATAATTTCAGATCGTGGGTAAGAAAAACATAAATCTCAACCTTGTATGATACTTAAAAACAAAGATCTAACCTCTGCATCATTACAGTTGAAGACTATGAGAATTCAACGATGTTTCTTCTAAACATTCAAATTTCCA
The DNA here is from genome assembly GCA_034641835.2 of Pinus albicaulis. Taxonomy (NCBI): domain Eukaryota; kingdom Viridiplantae; phylum Streptophyta; class Pinopsida; order Pinales; family Pinaceae; genus Pinus; species Pinus albicaulis. The sequence continues at coordinate 1,323,801,974 of CM076570.1, forward strand.
GAGGAAGGAGATCATAGAGACATGTAGACAAACTTCTAAGTGATTGATATTTCTCTTTCTTGGGCTTGTTCTCGCTTGAGCTCTGATACCATGTTAATTTAGGTTAACATGATCATTGCTTAAGATAATTACTTTAATGAGCCCAAGAATAATTCCATTTATATCAATAACAATCACATAACTATTATCCACTGACAGTAATTATCGAATGATCATAAGAAAGCATATGCAGAAGACAAGCCAAGACAAGGAAACACCAAAATTAGCCCAAACTAGGGAAAATCCCAAAGAAGAAGAAAACCTTTATCAATTCTTCTTATTATAGTATATAATATTGGCTTGCCCAAAATGCCACTTGTCCAAATCACAAAGCCCATAAAATCTTTCGTTCTGTCTTCAGTTGTCAAAAACCGTTGCCTTAATAAGTGATCATGTAAATTCAAACAAAGTAATCCATAAAAGGATAATCAGACCAGATTATTTCTGCAGCCTTAACTTTTGATGATGATCCATATAGTTTGATGAGGATTTCTATCCTGGTTAGGGCACATATTACATCATTGAAATAATCTTCATCGAACACATTCTTACTTGATATGACAATAACTCAATCAGGCTTCTCAACCACTATAAAAGATAGAGCAGAAACTAGAAGATTCTAATCCATGACTACGGTTAACAAGAAGATGAGAATGCTGCCTCAAATGATCTAGACTAGGCTTCCAACAATATCGGCCTTCTGCCTGTAGAATTCGTCTTGCTAAAGGATGGTTTCATAACAATACATGCCTTAACACCTATGGCTAGAATATTCAGACTTGAAGGAGATAAAATTCCCAAAGTAAATCATAAATCTTCCCTAAACAAACTCCTCCTCCATCTTGTGGAACTCAACCCTTAGAGATGACTAAATATAACCCAACCTTGCCTCCATCTCTTTTGTTGGAAATTACCTTCTTCTATAGCTACTTTAGAGACAAGAATAATGAGTATTGATGAGCCAAGGATAGGTTATTTATATCCTTCTTGGGTAGGCTGACTTGATTACTCATGGAGGGAAATTCAAATTTTCCATTTTCATTTTTTCCCATCTAAAAAAGGTTATGCCTTATGCAATTGCATTTGAGTTAATGAATACTTTTCCTTGTCCAAATTAGACAATATTTATATAGATTTTGGTCCTTTTGAGAAGAGGAATTCAGTGAGATCATTATCTCCATCAAATGAGTAGAACATAGTGGAATTTTTCCTTAGTTGCCAATTTTAACATTTTTTCTTAGTTGAAATCCTTCTGATATTGTCGTAATTTAGCTTTTGCTTATAATTTTTCATTTCTTTTGATGTTGTTTAATTTAGCTTTTTGTTGGGTTGTTGATTTTTATATTATTGACTCATTACTATATGAAAAATAGGATCTGAAAATTTGGTTCAAATGAAAGTTCCACCATCTAAAAGATAGGTTGGAAACCTTAAAATCAGAGGAGAATGTTGATGGAAGTGGGCTACTCAAGTCATTCTCTGTTTTCATTCATTATTTTTTGTCTTTCGTTTAATATGGTATGTAATGAGTCCTTAAATTTATATCCTCTTGCCTTTGCAGGTCAAACGTGTTGTTGTTGCAATACCATAGAGGCATGGGAGCCTTAGTGCATTGTAAGATACTTAATGATGAGTTTTTTGTTTTCATGTTCTATAGTTGTTTCTAATCAGATTATATTTTTGCTTTTGGAACTATTGGTTTACTAAATTTCTTGTTGTGGATCTCAGTTTTTTGTCAAGAGAGGTATTTGCAAGTATGGTGCCAAGTGTAAGTTTGATCTTCCAAAGCACAAAGGGGAATATTTAAAAATATCAGAGCGCAAAGGGATGGGGACGCTGTTGTAACTGTAGGAACATAGGAACAAGGGGTTTTTGGAGTTGTAAATGGAAAAACAGTGGTCAAACCTATAAAGCTTGCCATCATGCACAATTCCAAGGGCTTACCAATTAGACCTGTGAGTATTTGTTTGGATTTATCTATTTCTTAATGTATGGATAAAGGAGTCTATCATCAGTAATTGCGAATTAAATTTTTGTCATTTCAAAGTCACCTTGAGTTACTGTGTTATATGGTTATTAGTGTTGTCTAGATATCTCCAATGATGAAAACCTAGGTTGGACTTCCTTATGTGTTCTGCTTGACTTAATTCATTGGAATATGGTTGGCTTCATCTCCTTTTGTCTCTATACTTGTGGTTTTATATTGATATTGTTTGGGTTTGCTGTTAGTGTTTTTCACTTCTCAGAATGCTTTGGTTTTGTTTTGCTCTAATTATGTGTTGAACATTTTTTAAAAATCAATGCTTATTATAAAATTTCAAGGAATGCCACAACTCTTCACATAATTCTTTAAAGGGTGCTACCTCATTGGAAGAGCACGTGCCATGCTTCGATTCCACTGTACCCTAACTTGAATTATTCAATGATATTGTTGCTTTTTTTAATTAAATATTTTCATGTTGATTTATTTTAATGGTGGGATATTTTTCTGCATTCATTGTTTTATATTGTCTCGAGAAATACAATAGATAGGATTAAAGACATTGTCTCCATAAAGAAAATATGTCTTTAATTCCAACTATTGTCTTTGGAGAGACAAAAATAAAATTGTCTAGAGTTAAGACAATTTACCAAGAAATTGTCTTAAACCCCCCCTTTCTCTTGTAGTGCAACCATTGTCTCTTGAGATACAAAAATGAAATGGTCTCTCCACAGACAAAAATGCTTGTGTTATATATTGTCTTTATAGAGACAATATTTGTGTTATATGTTGTCTTTATAGAGACAATATTTTAAAACGATTTAATTTGAGACACCAGCTTAAATACAATATTTAAGACAATACACAAATTTTCTTTTGTCTCAAATTAAGACAATTTACCAAAAAAATTGTCTTAAATATTGTCTTAAAACTCCCCTTTATGTTGTAGTGAAATAAAACCAGAGATTGCGATTTCTGTCAAACAAATTTCTGCTACAAGTCAACCAAGAAGCCCATCAACAAAAAGAATAAACTATCACATGGTCTATATCCCTAAGAATTCTTCTCAATAAATTTTATTTGAAGCCAAACATAAAAGATTCTCTTTTACGGAATTTTCCCATTTCATAAAGATAACGCGTTACACGGCCGCCTTCGATTGGTTTTAATGGATATGATGGTAGAGAATTTTATCGCTCTGGAATTAATTTATGCTATTCCTTATTTTGCTATTCTTCTGAACATGTCTATGAAAAATGTAGATTCAAAGGTGGCAATTCATAATTAAAGAAATGAAATATTAAATGAAAATTGTTTTTTGCATGTGAGAAGTTAGTTAATATTTAGTGGAAATACGTCTACTGAAGATAGAACCAATGCTGGCAATTTATAGTTGCAGGAGTTATTTACTCTCATTTTATTTTAACCAGGAAGACAGTTACTTTGCCATTAAACAAACTAGACAATAATGATATGAGAATATTTATATATGAACTGGTTATACTCTGCGAGTGCGGTTAACAAATATACTATATATGAATATTTTTTTGTTGGAGTTTTATCAAATTAAATTACCATTGTAAATCTGCATGAACGGTTATAAAAATACATTTCTCTCATTTATTAACAAAGAAGACAGTTCGTTTTTCCATTTAAGAAGTTGGAAATTTTGTATATGATTTTTTTTAAACTTTTACACTGGTACATCTATCGAATTCTTTATATTAAAATTAAAACTTTCATTTTATAACTAGGAATCGCTATAGAATTCTTTATATTAAATTAAAACTTTCATTTTATATCTAAGAATCACTATAGTTCAATTCTATAAGTTAATAGATAAGTTAAAAATCAAAGATTTTGATATATTCTACTCTTATTCTATAAGCTAATAAATGAAAATTTCGACTTCGATATTTTTCACCTCTAATTCCATATTTAATTTTTTACGTTAAATTAATATAATCGTGACAGTATTATGCCAATCATTAAATCACAAAAGATCTCTTAAACTAACAAAATATATCCTAAACTTTTGAACTTATAAAAGGAGCATCATAAACATATAAAATGCATCAACTCATAAGCTTATGAAACATACTGTCTCAGAATGACAAGCTCATTGTATCGAAACTAAAACAGATGTTGTATACTGATTGGTATTTATGTTTTTTATCTCAAATTTAAAACTCAATTGTTATGAAAATTGTTATATATATGAATGATATAATAATTTCTAATTATAATTTAGTATATAGTTTTATTTATATGTACTTTAATAAATAGAATTATATTTAAAATATATAACAATAAAGTAATCATTTATATATATTGAATTTTACATATTACGTGTTAAACTAGATAAAATTATATATTTTAATTTAATTGAAAATATATAGTTTAAATTATATATTAAATTAAAAAATTTCCTATTTTATACCTATTAAATCTCTTTATATTAAACGCAATATATTATATTATATGTTAAATTAATTATAATTATAATTAGATTTTTTTCTTATTTTAGTAGTGTTTATTAAAGATAGGGAAACAATTTATTTTTGAAATTGGGCTTGATGACCTCCTTATAATATATTAGCTTTTTTTTCGCCTCTAACTCTTTATCACGATGTAATTTAAGAGTACTCTCACATCCTTATGCCACCCAATTTGAGCCAAAGACGGGGGTTTTGAATAGAATTAAAAGCAATTTTAGGAAATATATCAACTTCCATGTCGTTTAACATATTTATATACATAATATTCCTAGTCATATCCATACTTCCAATGAGGGAAAGGATGATATATTTATATAAATAAGATGCCTATGCCTATTCATATCGATACATCCAATGAGGGAAAGGATTACTTGAATCAAGAGCGTGAGATAGAGAAAAATTACTTTAATCTTGAGATTGTATGCTATAAATTACTTTTAGATATGTTCAATTTCCTCGATGACTAAGGATAATGAAATCCCAAGCCTCACATCCATATAAAATAACAAGAATTACAAGAAATTTTAATGTGATGGATATAAATTCAAAGATATTTGTATGAAGAAAGTTCATGCATGTAGTTGTTGTCATATATGAAAGTATCAAATGTCACCTTTTTGGATTTAATTATTATGATTTTAGTTTTTTCAATATTAGTAATCATATGCATTTTGGAGTATAAATATTGCATAATTCTTAGTTTTGTTCCAAGATTATAATGGATCTTTTGCCAAAGAAATATATTGTTAGAATAAAGGAGAATAATTATAATTATATCGGTGGTGACATTGGGGAAAACAAAATCTTTACCTTCTAAAAACTCTTCTAGAATATCAATTTATGTGCCAATAAAAGGTAGGAGATAAGGGTGAAAATTTCTTGACTCCGATATTATATTTAATTTATTCTGAAAACCCTCAAATTTTATAATGGATCATATAACTTCAACACAACAAATTTCAACTTAGTGGAACCATGACCTCTTATATCCTATTCCACAACCTTTCTTAATAATAGTGTCAAAATAATTTTTAAATTCAACAAAACAACATAAGAAATAGTTTCTATTTTTATTACATTCCTTTACGAGATCCTAAGAGTAACAAGGTTGTCGACAATTGAATGCTATATCCTAAACCCAACATGGCATTTAGCTCTGACCTTGGATTTTTCATCACAGGTTATTCTTATTTTCCAAAATACTTTCACACAACTTAGATGAAATGTGGCTAATCATTATGTTCATATAATTAGAGGGAATTATTTTATCCCCACATTTAACATAGGCATGATAAGGTTATACATCCAAGGATTAAAGAATCCTTACTACACCACCATTTTCAAGAGCTTATGTACATGAGGGATGAGGATAGACTCTCTCATTTAAAAAATATAAGCTAGGTATCATTGAATATCCTTAGCTTTCCCGTCACCAAGCCACTTAAACATACTTTAATGTCTTCCAAAGAAAATATATGATCCTATCTAGGGGAATTCAAAATGATGTTCATGGAATTAGGGGATTCATAATGTGTTATACAGTAGGGATTTGAATTAATTAGGGAATCGAATTACCTTATTTAGTTTTATAAATTAGAATCTTCCTCCAAATTCTAGGATTAGATTTAGCTAGGTGAAAAATTTGCTCTTGTTTTCTATTTATAGTAAATTTTCTTCATTTTAATAAGAGCGTTGTAAGTATTCATATTAATAAAAATTAAATATTCATTAAGATAATCCCTAATCATTTTTCAAGCACTTTTACAATCACTATCATACCAAGGGTTGATAGTTCTATTATTTTTGTTTATATGATTCCTCGATAGTGAACTTGACAATATAGGTGGAGAGGGTCGTAGTAAAGTTATGATAGAGTTTTTATTATGTTTGCCTTATAAGTAAATAGGTGTAAATCGATATTTAAAACCTTTAAGACGATATTTATTAATTTGGTAAATACATAGGTTCCCTTCATTCTCATAGTTATGTTTCCTATGTATTATAGCTTAAAATGATACTCCCTCGAGTCCATTAATGAAGAAACATAAAAATAAGCCTAAAATGTAGCATTAGCTTCATGGAAACCGTTAAATAAGTCTTATTTTAATCCTCCAATGTTTCTAAGACAATAGAAAAAGGTGTCACAATACCACAACAATCATAGATAGAATAATTGAACTATCCAAACCTTCAGACACAAAGCATTGAAGTGGTGTGGGTGGAAAAACTAGTTGGATAATCCTTTAAAAGGATCAAGACATGATCAACTTCAAGAGAAGGATGAAAGGACCAAGTAATTATAAGTTAAAATGATATCTTAGTTTATATAATTACCTTTTCAAGTCATATATAAACTCAAAAATATTTCATGCGGAAAAATGGAAGAAGGTGAAATTAGGCATATATTGTCAGATTGACTGTTCAACTCTACCTAGAGATAAGTGAAAATTTGTAGTGAGATTGGCTATGAATATTGATGAGAGTAGGAGCTTGAGTCAAGCAACGTGAAAGTGTTTCAACTATTGTAAATTCATTTATATGATGAGAGACACTACCTTCCCCTCCCATTTATTCATTTTTTACTTCATGTGAATATATATGTACTTTAGTATACTTAATTCATAATGCAAACATTGTTCTAGTATTTTAGTTTAGGGTGCATTTCTTGGTATTTTGTTTGCAAGTCTTGTGTGTAAGGAACCAAGAAATGGATCTATAGAGTTTTCATCTACCGAGGACAAGAAAGGAGAAACCTTCCTACATAAGGTGTCTTCCATATCGCTCTTCCTATTAGTTTTGATTTGTTTTCATACAATTTGATAGGGTTTAAGTATGTGTTAGGAACTAATGTTGTTAGAGTTTAGTTCAATAGGATTTGGGACTAGTATTCTTGAAATAGAGGAAAATTTGAATAAAAAATGTGGCTTTGACACATGGAGAAGTATAAATTTAAGGTTAAAATTATATCATAATATTCAAGATCATGGTCATTTAAGGGGTCAACATTTACAATTTGGTTGCAAACATATATATCATATATCACATCATTCATGACAATATTGTTGATCCCATGAATATAAGATATCTGGTTGGAGTTTGGACAAAATATTATACCATTACAAATTATTAGGTATTGGTAACTACAGAGCTTTACTATATTGATTCCAAAAAAAATATTGTTGAGTTTTGTAGATAATTTTTTATATTTACTAGCTAAATAAGGTTTTCATTGAGAAAAAGAGGATGAGGGTTGGAATCATTGCTTGGACGAAAATTTTTTCTAGTTGTATTCTATCATTAGTCGTAAACAGAGGATATTAAATTGACTCATAATGCTATTAATATCTATTTATGGGGTATTATAAGGGACATTTTTATCTATATTGTTCTAATAAAAGGTAGAATTGAAAAGTTTCAAATAAAAAATTATGATATATATCCTCTTAGCATTAATGTTAGATATTTCAATCCAAATGAACTAATTTATTGGGTCTATCTTATGAAGTCAAGTGTGAGGACAAATATTCTCTTTTATATAGCAGGTTGTTCCCCCAATCCCTATGCAAGTGAATTTTATATTCCATGCTAACCAGAAAATGAATCCTTATATGTGATAGGCCTTATACTCATGATGCTCTCAAGTTTCGACTTAAAAAGTCATATCAATTTCACTTAGGATCTAGCTTAACATGGGACCCTTAAATCATGGAAAGTCATGATAGCTCCGAAAAAGGATCTGAGGTGTTCCAAATTCTTATTTGTTACTCTCATTTCGGTCTCTATTTCTAATAATGTATTTCCTATTTCTAATAGTTACTAATTTTTCATCCTTTCTAGATTCCTTTACATTTTCAACCTCCTTCCTTAACTCAACTTGGTTTGTTTTAACGAACTCATGATTTATAATTATTCATATTCATTTAAATCTTGGATATTTACTATGTATGCCAATTTTATGGTCACTACAACTTACACTAGGACAAGTAAATATATTTTTTATGCACAAGAATATTTCCCAACATTATTTCTTGTTTGAGATAATTTGTTTAAATTTTTGACTTACTACTTAGTTCTTATTTTACTACACCTAGTGTTTTATGAAATAATCCAAAAAAAATTTACAGGAGTTAATATTCACCCAATAGAATGTATAATCCTCAATGGATATTATTCTAATCCCCATTCCTTTATTTTCTTGGCTCCAAAAATACACATTCTGATATTCTCACCATGATTTACAATTTTTTTTTACCCACTTGGTTTTACACCCTACCAATGCTAAGGCGTTATCCTTCCCTTTCACCCCATGAGTTGTAGTGGGATTGTAGGTAGGAGGAGAGAACAACACTAGACAATAGGAATTTGGCCCACAAACTTGATATCCCCTAACTAATTATTCCTATCGACATACTATTACTATGCTCAAGATAAAAAAATCACAAAAAAATCATAGGTTCTCACTAGAAAAATCAAAATTCCATTACAACACTGATCCAACAATAAAGAGCTCAAAAATGTCCCCTTTATAACAATGTGTTCCTTCTATAGATTCTTTTAGATGCGGATTAGATGTGACACTTATATTCACTTGAAAAATAATTAATTATTAAATTCCATAATTTTTTTTATTCACTCAACATTATTTCCTATCCTCAACAGTGATTAGTGTATTACTGTAGCCTTTCCATTGTAACAAAGATAGTGTTACATCCCTCCCCTAAGTGTTGTAGAGGTTAAAAAACCACACTACTAAGTTGTAACAGCTTCTTCTTCGATTTCAATAAGTTTTTCTTCCTGCATTGCAGTGTGGAAATGATGCAAGGTTTTCTAGATGAATTCTTGACCTTTGTTGATAGGTTTTCACACTCATATTGGCATAGTTTGTAAATGTACGATTTTGTAGGTTCTAATATTTACAACTTTATGTAAATATTTCGGATTAATGTATTTAGCTATCGACACATTATAGATCTACCAAATTCTAACATTGTTAGATCTAAGACATTTGTGATCCATAATGTACATAAATGTACTTTCAGATTAATCACATCATTAGGATTAGGTCAACGTTTCAAACTACCTTATATGGTTCATCAATAGACAAGGTGGAGAGATTAATCGATGTCGATGAATAAATAGTGGAGATGCATCATTGCCCGGAAATAGCTATTGAGAAGTAGTTGTTAAGAACTAGCCATTAAGACTAGTTGTTAAGAACTAACTGTTAGAAAATTAGTTAGTTGGTTAAAAATAAATAAATAAATAAAATAAAATTTATTAAAAATGGGTTATAAATTATTATGTAGTTAAAATAAATATAGTAGGTAATAGGGAGGGGTAATTTTTTTTTTTCAAATAAATAAAATAACATAAAAAATTAATTAATTAATTAATTAATAATATTAAAATAAAATAAATCAATAAATTTATTAAATAATATATAGCTAAACAAAAATAAAAATAACAAATAAGCAAAATTTTTATTAAATAAATAAAATACAGTAAATTAAAAATAAATTGATTAATTAAATAAAATTTATTAAAAATGAGTTTATAAATTATTATATAATTAAAATAAATATAATAAACAATAGGAAGGGGTGAATTTTTTTAATGTAATACACAAAATAAAATAAAATAAATTAATTAATTCTTTAGATAATATTAAAGTAAATAAATTAGTTAATTAAATAATATATAACTAAATAAAAAAAAAATAGTAAATAAACAAACTTAGCTCAGAAGGTACTAGGGAGGGGCACATTTTTTAAAAAATAAATAAAGAGAATAAATAAATAAATAAATAAAATCAAATAAAATCAAATAAAGTAAAATCAAATTAATTAAAAATTTAGATAAAAATGAAAATAAATCAATAAGTTAATTAAAAAGAAAAATAAAATAAAACATTAATTTTTTTTTTTATAAATATTTTATGTTTTATTTTGAATTGATTTATTGATTTATTTTTATTTTTATCTAATTTTTTAATTAATTAATTAATTTTATTTTACTTTATTTATTTATTATTTTTTAAAAGATTTTCCTCTGCCTAATACCTTTTTAGGTAACTTTGTGTATTTATTATTTTTATTTTTATATAGTCATAGCCTAATACCCTTAAGTAATATTTATTTTTATTTATATAGTCATATATTATTTACTTAATTAATTGATTTATTTTATTTTTATCTAAATAATTAATTAATTTTATTTATTTATTTTATTTTATTTATTAAATTAAAAAATTTACCTATCTCTATTACCTAATATATTTATTTTAATTGATGATGATGATGATGATGGTTACCGTCTACTGAGACCAATCTTTGGTCTATTTGACCTAAGGAAAAGAGTTATTTAGTTTGATTTAAGATTTTATTCCTATGCTCGAAAAGCTTGAAGAGAAGCCTCCCAAGCTCACTATAATTTTGACATCTTAAAAGGCTAGGAAGGTCAGTATTGCAACAAAGATTATGAAATTTGATTTCTAATGTGGTTGTACGAGGGGCACTCTAAGAGGAAGTGATTTTCATCCTCGATGTTCATATTCTCACAGAGAAGGCAGATCATTTCCATCCATGTTGTTTTAGGAACTATCCAATGACCCACTTCACTATGGAGCTCATTATTCATTCTAGTATTTTGTATATTAATTTTCTTCTTTGAGCTAGTTAAAACAGATAGATACTTTTGATCTTCTAGGGTGGGGTTGATGGCCTCCTTATAATATCTTAACTTTTTTTTAGTTGCTAGATCTTTCTCACACCACTTTTTTTCTTTGAACTTAGAAATAACATTTTTTTTAATGTTATTCATGTTTTGCAATGCAACATTCTCGTCGATATCCTAATGGTTTAACCAGGCCCTGGCGTCTTTATACCAACCTCTTTTAAGCCTTAGGTGGTTTTAGATAGAATTTAAAGCTAGCTTAGGAACCTTATGGTCTCCTATGCTATTGAGCTTATGCTTGTACAACAGAAGCCTAGTCACAGCTAGGCTCTCGATAGGAGAAAGACCCACTTCTATAAGGAGAATAGGATAGGGTGTATTGCTTTTAATTTTAAGTTTATATGTTATAAAAAACTTTTGTATTTGCTCAATATTTCTCCAGGATTCTCTAGAGATGCTGCAACCCCAAACCTCAAATCCATATAAGATAACAAGAGTGACTAAAGTTTCAAAGAGGAGCTTCTTTCTATCCCACATTACGAGGTTTGTCATTTTACAATTATTTTCAGGACCAAAATAAGCTTTCCACCTCCCATTAATCCTTTTCTGAATGCTATAATTCCAGTTGAGCTTGTGATCAATATCAATTCCTAGGTACTTGTAAGAAGACACTTCCTCCAAGTTACTATTGTCATACATAAAATTAGCGTATGTGTCCTTACTGGATTTGATAATCATAACTTTTGTTTTGTGAGTGTTAACAGACATATCCATGGTAGAGTAGAAATCCTTAAGAAGTCTAAGCTGCTTATCAAGATCAGATGGGCACCTTGAAAGAAGAATAATATCATCAGCATAGAGAAGAAGGATGATTACTATCCCAGCTAAGATTGTGCGAGCACATCCTACTTCCTCTAAACAACCTTCTAGCTTGTCGATGTAAATGCCAAATAGGGTAGGGGAGAGGGGGAAACCTTGTTTAACTCTAATATTACACTTAATACCTTTCGACCACCCCTCATTGATATTTAACTTGGTAATTAAATTCTCGTATAACCTTATAGCAGCCACTCTTAGCTCGAAAGAAACATTTATCTCTTCTAATCTATTCCATAGGTTGTTTCTAGGAATCGTATCGAAAGTCTTTCTAAAGTCCACAAAAAAACACAAGAGATTGGATTTATCATTGTGGCATTCCTCCACAATGATCCTAACCATAACGAGGTGGTCCATTGTTGAGTGTTGCCTCATAAACCCTGGTTGGCCTTTAGCCCGCTTACCTTCGCTTTCAAGCCCAATGCTCAACCTTTTTTCCAAAATAATACCATATAACTTGGATAAGAGAGGGCTGATCATAATTTTTTGATAATTAGAGGGGTTATTTGTATCCCCACATTTAAAAATAGGGATAATGAGGCTCGGAGTCCAAGGTTTAGGGGACCCTTGCTTGACCGCTTGGTTGAAAAGCTTGTGGATGTGGGGGATGAGGATAGGACCTTCAATTTTTAAGATTTTTGCATGGTAACCTTTAATTTCTTTAGCTTTCCCATCTACCAGGCGTTTAACCACAAAATCAATGTCTTCTAATGAGAAAACTTCTTCCGTTGTGAGTAGGGTTTCAAATTTATCCCTCTCATTTGGAGATTCATAAAGCTTTTTAAGATAGGAATTCCAGTCGTGTAAATCAATTTTATTATTATCTTTAGTTTTCCTAGTTAGAATCTGCCTCCAAAATTTCTTAGGAGCCACCTTAGAGAGGTGTAAGAGATTCTCTTGTCTTTTACGAATATATTGTCTTTTTTTCCTTTTAGTTAGGGATTTGTAGATTTTTATTTTGTCAATTTTGAGAGATTCATCAATAGCTTCCTTAATTGCTCTCCTCGCACTTTTACAATCTTTGTATCTTGTTGAGGAGGTAAATCCCCTCTGCGGATAGAGGCGATCCCTACTAGCCCAGCAGGGGTCTAGCAACAATCATCAAATGCTACAGCGCAAGTTCCTAATTGTGAATAAATAAGCCAATGATGGAGGCCTACCTGGAGTCCAGTGCTATGATTCGTAGAAGAGACAACGTTCCCATTCCTCAGCCTCGGCAGATCACGATCCCCACGATCTCCGTGAATGGACACCCGCACATGCAAGAAACAACACGAATACAAGCATAAAATCCAGAATACGCAACTATATATCAGTCAGAAAGGATATAACTCATTATTAACATAAGTGAAAAACAGAGTGGAACCATAACCGGTAGTCATTTAATAAACAATCGAAAGAGAGTACAACCAATGTTAGATTGGAGATTCAAAGCTTAGGCACTTCAAGACTGGCTTGCAATGGCAATAGGCAAGATTTTATAGATGGGGAAGGAGGGAGTTGGGATCCCTATTATTGTGGGATTGGCCCTATCATCAAGGAAGGTTCCATGAAAGGTGGAAAACCACTTCCCTTCCATGGAACTCCCGTAGCCAAACCTCCCAACTCAAGATAGGCAATGGTTTCTGAGTTTGTTGAAACACAACTTCCACCATATTTATTTAAAAAACACTCCTTAAATTGGCTGGCACGACTTTTGCTCTGGGACAGAGCGCCAGTTGGCGCGGCCTTTTTGTAGGATTTTCCCCATTGGCGCGAGTGATGAACTGTCTGCCCGCGCCAATGCAAAAGGAGATGTTTTCATGGTTTTTTGCAAGGAGATGTCTTTAGGGCAATTGAAGCTCATGTTTAGAGGAATGCAATGATGATGGTTTCAAGGCATGACATTGCTCACAGGTCACATAATGGGTCCTCCATTGTGCGGGACGGGGAATGGTAGGGATGGTGACAAATTACTGTGTAACAGATGCCCCCTAAAGTATGAGGCCCGAGAGAGAGAGGGGTGAAATGCTTTACGAGAACATGTTCAACTGAAGGCCCGCCGTCAGAAAACCTGTGCAGAAAAATACAACTGATATCTCAAGTACATGATGTATATGTGGTATGGGCGCAGCCATCCGAAACAAAGTACACTATAATCCGGATCCAGGGTATGGGCGCAGCCATCCAGCGAGGATCAAATAAATAGACTCAGGTATGGTCGCAGCCATCCAATCAGTGAGTCATGTACAAAATGATAATAATCCACAATCGCAGCCTGGATTACAACAGACACAATCCAGGGTCTTGCGCTCCATCTCGACCCAAATAAAGTACAAGTTCAAGCATGCGAATATGTGAGCTGAAGTCGAACATGCAAGAACATCGTCTGATTACTAGCCAATGATGAGAGCTGTTAACAGACGCGAGAGGAACCACCAATAATGACAATGGCCCTCAAGGTACTATAGGTACAATCTACGACGTGTGAATCAATGAGCTGGTGTCGAACACCCGTAGAATCACTCGATCGGAGGCCAATGATGAGAACCTCACGTCGAATGCGACGAACCTGCCATTGAGGCATGCAGGCTCCAAGGTACCATAAAGGAGTCTCTAGATCAGCTTCCTGGATAATGAGCTGAAGTCGACAGGAAGTGACCTTGATCGAAGGTGGGCCATAATTTTTCCCACATCATCGACACGAGACAGAGGAACATGATGTTTTTGTTGTGAATCAGGATCGTATGAGAATCAGAGGAAGGTTGATATTCGCAGAGGCCAACTTCTCTTGAACACATAACGACACAAATAGTGGTTTTGGCAGCATATTTGACATCAACGGATCAGAGGTCATGGTGACAAGGAAATGAGCAGAGGAGAGGTCAAAAAGGATTACCCAAACCCACGGAAGCAAGTGAAAAAACGAGATGAGATGTCCCCAACCCGACACGAATGCAGACAAGTGCCATGTTCAAGAGCGACATACTGCCGACACGACAATGATTACGGTTCCATTTTCCCCCACCATTTCTGGTGAGTACCCCAATTATTTTTGATAACAAGCTTGAAGGGGATAGCATATGCTTGTAATATAAGTCCGCCCTTCGGGCGAATCCATCCTAGTGCATTTAACGAGTCCTAGGAAGGAGGAACTCGGAGAACATCATTTCGACTAGATCCGATGTCATCAGGGTTTAACGAGTCTGACAAAGGAAGAACTCGGCGTCTTTTCATGTTTAGAGAGTTTGAAAAGGCAGCGGAAAAGAAAACTCCACAGATCCCTTTTCGTAAATAGTTCCTCAGATCCGAAAAGGTAGAAAACAATATCCGAGAAAACCTCCTAGTCGCGATAGGCTAGGGTATTCCTTTTTCGTAATCAATCCATCCCAGCCTGAAAAAGGGTTAAACGTATATTGGGTAGATGTCGATTCGTGTCCAATTTAACGAGATCAAAATGACAAGGGCCTCGGCAATCTTTTCATGTTTAGAGAGTCAGAAAAGAGCTGAAAGGTGACTCCAAAGTGACTTTTTCGTGTATTTACCGAGTCCGAAAAAGTATAAAATACAACTCGTTTCCATCGTTAAAGTCGCAAAAACCTGCTGCTGCACATACCAAGCAAGTATAAAACCCATTTTTGACATAACATATTAAGATATTTGATAAAAATAACTTTTAAAACCCATCCTATGTCGAAAAAGTTATAAATATGCCAAAATGGTAAAAACAAAATTACATTTACTATTTACCTTGGTAAAAAGCAGCAGTGGTCCATTTTGGAGTGCAAACTTCTGACGGCGATTGCAACAGATCCGGTTGACCATTCAGATTCTCGTCTGTGACAGGTAAGAGGCACTTCCCTGTTCTTCATTTCAATCCATTTTTTAATAGTTTTCCCTCATGTATCAGCCCTCTGTGGCCACTCTTTGAATTTTTAGGGCTGCGCTCATTGGCGCGGGTATCGGGCACAGACCCGCGCCAATGGGCTTTTCTATGCAAAGGGCTCGCGCCACGTGGCGCGACTGTTCAGAAAACAGCCGCGCCAGCGGCCGAACCTAAATTTCCGCCTAAAAATTTGAGATTTTAACCAAATTGAATGAAATTTGAAGCCTACCAGAGATCTAATTAAGGGTTTATGACCATGTGGATGCAGGAAATCAAGCAAAATGGTGATTGAGTGGAAAGAAAGAGAGCATGGAGAAGAGGATGAATAGGCCATAGAAAGTGAGGCTTGCATGAATGCCCTCAGAAACTGTGGGCTAAAGAAGTTCTTCCTTACACCCTGTTTACGAGCTCAGCCCGAGCTCCTCCAGTATCTGATCAGTATTTGGGACGAACAGGAACAAGTGTTCAAGTTGTGAGACCAGGTATTGGAACTGGAGGTCTCCGATGTGTACTTCATAACTGGATTGTCTCGCAGAGGTCCGGTACCCATCCTGACTGGGAGCAGACCATCTGGCGAGAAGATGGAAGAAGTGATGGCACGAGTGTGCCCAAGAGCACTAATGGTGTTAGTATGAATTCTTCGTCGAAGTGTACGAAAAAGAACCACTTTAGCTACGCATAACTAATAGCCCTAACAACAATAATGGCTGCAAAACATCTTCAGATCTGCAATTAGTAGTTAAAATGCTGCAACAAACGGATCTATAAATGGAAAGACATTAAGCAGTAAAGTAAAGAGTTTGCTCCATGCATCCAACAGACAAGACAAGAACACGATTTTTGAATGAATTTTTATATTACGGGGCACCTGGGAGGAAACAAGAAGGTGTATCCAGATCTCCTCAATGGGATGGGTTCTTTGTAGTCCTCAGCACTTCAGATCTAAGCTTTCTCTCTCTTGTAGATGTAGAAAACCCAATGTGGAAGATAGAGCTCAATGGGAGCAAAATGGTAGGAATGAGACCAAGTGTATAGATCCAGAGTGATCTAGTAGGCAACAAAAGGTGAAGAATGATGGGGAGAACCCTCCTATTTATAAAAAAATATTGGGTCATTCTAGATCTTGGTGCATGATTAAAATAATGTTAACCAAATCTAGATCCACCTCTACGGAATATTTTATTATTATTTGTTGGAGGGAAAGGGTGTTTGACTTGGGTCAAATCCCTTGATTAGTGAAAAATAAATGATTTATTTATCTTTTTAAGGAAGTGGTTGGGAGATAATCAAATAAATAATGGTTTATTTGATTAATGGTGGGTGATTTGGTCATATTTAACAAGGAATATTATTAAATAATTATTCCTAGAAAATAATAAGATAACTATGGGTTTATCTCATTAATTTCTTTGTTTTTGGGTTAAACATGACTAGGAATAATAATTAAATTATGTTTTAATTAATTATTCCATGAGGAAAATCAAACAAATATAGGTTTGTTTAATATTTCCTTTTGGGGTTTCCTAATTTAACATAGTGAAAGCGGTTTTACTTGGGGTAAAACTGGTCTTACATGGTGTACTTGGGTCCATCTAGTGATAAAAGGTTAGATGACCAAAAAATGGTGTAACAAATGGGATCAGGGAGCA